>JAQGAI010001066.1:0-16133 GCA_034696905.1 Lepidocyrtus violaceus | reverse complement strand
CCCCATAGAAATAATATCCCTTGAGCAGAAGGCTCATTCTATCCCGGAGGTTGAGTGAGAGGTTCCTCCTTCCACGGACATGGAAGAAGAACTGATTCTCCAAGCTCAGTTTCTCCTCTTTATATACCCAATTCTCAACTAGTCGACTGCATACACAGTGCACAGGCAACCATCGAATAGATTCAAAAGCTAATACCCATTCGTTATCTGTCCCGACTTGCAATATTCGAATGAAAATCGTGGACTCTCATATCCCCAAGTGTATTTACTTCGACATAGGAAACAAAACATATTCAAATTCAATCCCTATCTTGAAATGTAAATAAGAAAGTACCCGAAGTAAACTTCGACTGAAAAGAGATATAGAAACCATATGAAACTAATGGCTCGAAATCCAACACCATACATAACCTGCTTACCAGCCAACTACGTACAAGGAACTAACAATAAATAAACCCGCTGCATAAACAATTTAATTTAAAATTTACTGGTGTATGTATACCAGAAATGAAATTCTCAGAAGACGCATATTTTTCTAGTTTGTTTAAAAACAAAAATTCAATACCTTGAAATAATTTGCATAGATATATACATTAATTTAGGAAATGGTTTGGATAATTAATTTTATCCAGTATTTACGTATGAAGGTAAAGGGTAATTGGCTTCCTCAGCTGGTACTCTCCTAAACTAACACTAATCATCCGCATGCTACCGCTATTAACTGTGAACCTAGTAGTTTGGATTGGATTAGGTATGTTGTTCAAAATAGAGAACGTGGACAAGCATATAACTTTAAACGAGCAACGTGAGTGTGCCTTGCCCATTGTCCACATATTAATATTTTTACTGGCAGCGACTCTTGGTCACTATAGTTACGTTATACTGTAAACAAAATTGAGTAATACATAGCACTACTTTTATATCTAGGTCACCAAAATGTAATGCCAATGCCAGCATGCCTTGCCCACTTCCCGTCTCAAATATTAGAATAGTGACTATATAGTACACACTTGCCAATAGTAGTATGGACATTTTTTGCATTTTTTTTAGACCATAAGGTAATAAATATCCTTTTCCGTCGAATATGTCAAAATAAACTAACATGAACGAGCAGATGAAATAAAATCACGATTCCCGATATAACATTCGGAAATAAAAAAAAGTGAAAGACAAACATACGGGTTAATTTTTATGTATCCTGGAAATTAGCTATGCAAGTGGACCGACTTGAATAATAAAAGAAAGTGAGAAAGTCAGGAAGAAAGTTCGTGATTTCGCAAAATATGAACTGGGTGGTACCTAAATATTCCGATGGAATGTGCATGTCAGCCAACATAATATCTATACCGCACTCTGATTATACCGCAATCTTTTTCTCATATCAAGCATATTATTTTGTGCAGCCCATAACCACCCATCTCGCCATAAAAAATACAATGCTTATATATTACACCTAGATGGAAATGAGGGACTTTCCAATTCAGAGTAAAGCATAGGCCCAAACAAAAGTAATTTCAATTATGAAATGATAAGTTGCACCTTCTCACAACTCTGACGGAAGCCAGCAAATATTATGTTCGAGTACGAATTCTATTGATATGATAAACAAGTAGTGAATTAATAATAGGAGAAAAAAAGAAATTGCACGGTGATAGATTTGAAAAACCTACAGAATTGATATTTTACATATTACACTAAATGTTATTCTCATTATGGGCAAATTTCTCCAGTGCAACTTCGTCAGGTTCATACTTCAGCTTTATGAATACAGCCTCATGTCGTGCCATACGTTTCAAGAGAAAACCCGTTACATTGAAGAAAACCATTATTTAGGCGTAATTACGATCTATTTTTAATTGTAGATTTTTATCATCCGGCAGTTATTTACGTACTCACTCGGTATGGGATTTATATAGTTGCAAACAAACTCGAAAGCTGGTACGAACGGCTTTGGATGCCGAAACAACTATCCATGATGTCATTAACGATAAGTGTGAAGGTTAAGGAGAAAGTTTTAATGGTAAAACTTCATGAGTGAAGTAATAAAAATCAATGCAGCTGAAACCGTGGTATTACTTGAAGTGTAGCATTTCAGACTACTGAAGCTCAAGCTAAAGCAGATTAAAATATTTGCTTGTTCCAACCAAGCAAACACTGAAAACCATTTTTTAAATGTCATGTTACAAATATGTTGGTTGGAGAAAAGTACCTTCAATGATTGATGATGAGAATTCAATGAGAAATGTATACAAACGGCCCAGGAAGAAAAGAAAAGTCAGTTCAGCGTAGACTGGACAGGCTAAGCTTAACAATTTTCACTGCCTGCCGTACCATGAAATGCTAATATATTGTAGCCCCAGACTCTTCCGACATGCCCGTCAAGGTAAACCGTGTGAAGTAGATGGCTTGACTGACAAGGTCATGAGTAAATTTTTCATCTATCAGGAATGGCATTTCGAAAGTCCATGAATTGGGAATGATGCCTGTACCTAACATTGGGAAGTACGGTGCGTGTTGGACAATTTTTTTAGCAATAAAATATCTTCACGATTATGAGGTACAGTGAACCTCTACCAGATCCTGGTCACTATCCACCCTATAATCGACATTAGCATATCATAGGTCAATAAAAACAGTAATTCATTCATATCAAATCAACCCATCATTTTATTTTTTTCTCACAGTCCCCCACATGTTTTATTTATTATAGATCCTAGGGCATCGTTCCCAAGTTTGGTTCTCTTTACAAGTCCAATATTCACCAGTAAACAGATAAATATATTGTCCAGAAATAGGGTCTCTCTGTCTGCTAAACCAACATGGTGTATAGTAAGGCTCTATGCCGTCCTCTGAAAGCAGTGAAGTTTAAATATGATTAAAAAAGGATGTTCCCAATCATATCTACAACCAATGCATTAGATAATTTATTTTTCTTCTTGCAAGCGTACCTGGACCACTGAGGGGTGTATTCTTAGAGCCCGAAGCAATGATAGGTTTTGTAGTGATATTCGAAGCTGTACTATGCTTTGTTGGACCAGCCAAAGCCCTCTTCGCACGAGTGTCCCTTTGCTTATCTTCCAACCTTTGTTTTTCAAGGTTTGCTTCATCCCACTGAGCATTCTCCATCAGTCTCTGGTCTGTCCGATTTCTGGAGTCTGTGGGAGCGACCCCCTCCTCTATGTCGTTCAGTCCACAGGCAAATGTGGAGAAGAAATAGTGGGTCTCGGCATCTGGCCTAAAATCAAGTTAGAAAAACATCAGATTCATTTGATTTCCTCGCTGAAAAGACATATTTCATGGGCCATTTGAGATATAAAAATTGAGGTGCGTACGGAAGTGGAGGATTTTGCCATAAAATCCTGGAATCAATTTTGTTCCCCTTGTCATCCAACCTGCTAACCCGCACCTCCTTATCCCAGGTCGCAACTATTTCCAATTTTGCATCACCCGCTCTGTTAAAGATTTTACCCGTAACCTAATTCCAAATTAAAACATACGCTTCATTATTTGTTCCACAATGTTGGTGAAGGAGATTTTCAATTACATGCCATGTAGCAAGCTTTACATTTCTGTCTTTGGTGAACATTCCACCAGAAGCAAATTTCAGGTGACAGGTTTCGTTTGTGGTATGGTTGACAATGTCCATTTCCCCTTCTTGCTCGATATACAATTTTCCGATGTACAGATTACGTATTATGGTTGATACTTTATGCCAAGTGTAGTGATTTTCTGTACAAAAAAAATGAAAGCAAAGTTAAACGAAGGACTGGTCTCATCCCAAAAATAATGAAGCAAAATGGGGGGGGGTCTACAAATCATACCACTTGTTTTAAAACGTAGGTGAGCCACTCCCAAGGGATGAATTTCGAGATAAGTTCCCTTAAAATTAGACTTCATCGTAAACTGTTGCCAGTGAACCCATCCGGCCGCCTCACAATGCAAAGCTGCGATCGGCGGATGATGACAAACTTGTTCCGCTATACACCTCCATCCCAAGTCATTCGTCCTGTCAAATTCATACGTTTCACCCAGTAGCGGATTAAAAGGTTTTGCTGTTCTTACAGCCGTGGTTGCATATGAAGAAATGGTGAATGCAGCAACCATGGCTAACTGGTCCATGGAGTCCGTCGTTCTGCTAGCCCTATCCAAAATGGAAGCAAATTCATAGTCTTCAGCAAGCCTCTGTAGCATGGACAGCGGTTCTGCAAAGTTGACGGGAAGAGGAAATTTCGTTATATCCTTTCCTATCGCACTTTTTATTAAACTCCAGAGGCTCATTGGTTTATCCGGTTTTACGGGAACTTGAGTCCTCCGATTTTTCTTGGACTTCACTTTTTTCACGTTTGCAGGCGCAGGTTCACTGGGTCTTTTACTGGGTACTGCAGGGGCAGCGGGCACTGGGAAATTCGGCGAGGATACCATAGTTAACGGGAAAGCCTCCGACGGAATTACCAGCATATCTTTGGCTGATTTTACGCTAACAACTTCCGCTTGGGTAGACGTATCATCGAAATCCGCAGAGCTTTTGTCCCCATCTAGTCCGCCTTTACCACGACCGCGGTTCCCACAACAGACACAGCTACACCCCTCCCCTTTCTAAAATGGTTTTTTCATTATTATTTTTTATTCAATCTGCTTGAGCTTATCATTGTTTGATTGATGAAACTAAACTGATACATGCCTTCTTCTTTTTCTTCTGGTCGCCCGCCAGATTGACTGTTGCGTTACCCTCTAGATAATAATTGTCGTTTTCCTCCTTTGCCTGAATGTATCGAAAAATTCAAATTTAAAACTCCAATCAATCAATCAGACTATAAATCAGCGGAATCAGGATTCTCGTTACCAATTCTTCACTAATTGTGGGCTTCCATAGAGTGACAACCGCTTCAACATTTACTGCAGATGAAATACTCTCCCTCCCAGATAATGCGTTTGTTTCGGATTCGTGAGAAGAGGCGAAAGGTTCGTCAACGGAACTGGCTGCAGATGGTTGTACCGCTACTCGGGGCTGTTGTGAAGTAGTGCTATTTTTAGGAGGAATTCGATTGTGGCTTGAGCTGCCCGATCCCATCGATGCCGTATTCCTTAAAGTTTAGGCTTGGATTTGGATAAATAACTTTAAAATAGTCATGCACAAAACTCCTTCAAAAGTTAAACAATAATTTTTAAATCTAAGGGATTCCTTAAGTAGTATGTATATATTTAAATCTATATGACTGAAGTGACATGAGCGTGCATGGTAGTACGCAGGCACGGGTCATGTACTACATCTGTTTTATGTATTCGTAGGATATGTTAATTTATAATATTGTAACTTATTACTATAAATTATCGTCGAGTCGTGGCCTCATTTTATCATTGTTCTTCTCAATACCCTGGCATTTAGCATGAGTCACAGCAACTGAGCTGGAATTTATAATTCGTTCATGTCATGGAGATCTCAGGCATTCGTCAGTACCGGAACGTCTTCACATTAACTGAAAAGAGGGCCCATCATCCACGATCAGATTATGACAGTATGATAACTTCAACAGAGTGTGGTCACCTAATCCGTATCACCCATATTATTGAATATCCACCGTATAGCATTGCCAGCCAGTCATCAACAACTTTTAGAAAGCGATGGTTTGACTGAGTTGCTTGCATGACTTGAGGATCATTGTTACCGTTGTTCAATTGAGATGTGGCGATGTAAAAGATGAGTTGTTATTATGAACTTGATTTTCGAGATTCTTCTCAAATACCTACATAGGTACTTATTATACTTACCTGGTTTATGTATGAAAGGGGAAGGTATCATTAAATCATAAAAACGTCACGCAATTTGATTCAATTATCCTTTCTACACTTTTGCCTTATACGATATGATGATGATAGATCAAAGATGAACTTTGATTCAAATGCATGAATGACACTGATGAGTCAACTTCGTCTTTATATGTTTTTGTTTATGGGCATGTGTAATTAAAAAAACTGTGTATGTTACTGAAAAACTGCTAGGGTAAAAAACAAGAATTTGGTGCTGTGCATCTAGCATTGTAAAAGGGCTTGCGTGTTTTTAAATTGTAGGTTGCATTCATATTAATCTTATACCCCTGTGCATACTGACTAGATCGGTCCTATAATAATCAACTTTCAAAAAATATTTACTGTTGAAAAGTGAATTTAATAATAATTATTATTATTGGCAAGTGTCAAAATAATAGTGCAGCTAATAGTTAAAAATTAAAAACTTTCCAATTATGAAGGCGAATTATCTAAGAAAATTTTATATAACATAAAATGTTACTTACTAACAAGAAGATCATTCTTTCAAAGTTTTGCTTTTGAGAATAAAAATCGAAAACTTCAGGATCTCAATGAGTTATATAAGAATATTTAAAACAACCAGTTAACTATGGAGTATTTACTAAGTTTTCTTACGGTACTATTTATTTCTGCCGGTGATTTCATATCGGGCCATACAAATTGTGAGTTTACATATTTAAGGCAAGGTTAGTTGCAAAGGTCGATTGTATGCTTCTCTGATCATTAAACAGTTTTTAGTTTTGTCCAGTTGCAGGAATACCTTGTGGGAAGCAGTTTGACAGAGTTCCGAAAATTGTTGGAGGGATTCCGACCTTCCAGAATGAGTACCCTTGGGTGGTCAGTATTAAGAGAAATGGAAAGCATTTCTGTAGTGGGGCATTGATACATTCAAGATTTGTGCTAACTGCAGCGCAGTGCTTGACATTTAAAAAGTAAGTTGATAAAAAACATTGCATGGTTTATATGTAACGGGGATACTGTTAACGGTTGATTAAGTACGAGTGTTTTTTTTTATTTTCAGAACTATTAAACTAAGTTCCTTGAACATAACGACGGGGGAGTACTTCCTCCACTTACCTGAAGAGCCGAATGATGCTTTCAATCACGGCGTGGAAAGCATTTTAGTCCATCCGAACTATGATAAAGCCACGCATGAAAACGACATTGCGGTAGTACGGCTGAAGAAAAATGCGTTCATCAGTCCTGCCACTTGGCCCGCGTGCCTGACTGGATACCGGAATAGGTACGATGGGAAAACAGGGATTGTTGCAGGATGGGGAGTAACGGATGTGAAAAATAGTTCAAGTAAGATCAAAATCTGCATATACCGGAGGAGAATATACATGTAATAATTTTTATATGATCCTAACGCAATTTTCAATGTTTTAGAACCAGCAACGCCAACACTCTCAGAAGTCCTACGAAAGGTATCAGTCCCAATTTGGAGGAACAAGGAGTGTCAAGATATTTTTAACAAAGCCAAGTTTAATTTCACTGTTCAGGAGAGCCAGCTATGTGCAGGGTCGTACGGGAAGGACTCCTGCGATGTGAGTTCAATTATACTATATCCATCTCAATCTGTCACTGATTTGGATTGATTGCCATATACCTGTCTTCACAAAGCACTTGATATTTGAAAATTACATGTTTAATTCTGTTGTAGGGAGACAGTGGGGCCCCGTTAATGTCCAAAAGGTCATATGACAAGCCAACGGAAATTGTTGGCATTACTATTGGTGGACGAGGTTGTGGGATATTGCCCGGTGTTTACACCCGCGTGGCCAACTATTTACCATGGATTGAAGCATGTATAGAATCTTATGAATTCCCGTGAAAATAAAGTATTAATTTCCATTTACAACAGCTTCTTTTATGTTATTATTAAAAAGTAACCCAATTCACTATCCGACTACAGAGGACCAGACCATATACCGACCAGATTGACTGGTTTCCTGTCTGGTATCAGAGCACATGCCATGCTAACCGTATAAAATGTCAATTAAGACTACTCAAAAAAAACTTCCATCATTCGCACTTTTTCATACGGAAGATGTAAATACTGGGAAGTAATAACATCCCACTCGGTACAATCATATTCTGAGCTTTTTGCGAGTTCGGCAGACACATCTATAGCAAAAGTGGAGTAGCGCTACTGTGCTAACTGTAAATCTAAGCATTCATCATCATCCATAATCCATAACGGAATTTACGAATAGTGTTGTTATATGAATGATGGAGCTAAAACTTTCAATACGTAACTCACTATAGGAGAAACAGCAACCTTCACCCTGAACTACATCTATGCTCCAATGTGCGTGTTTCATCTAGACGCAAATCTTTCACTGTCAAAAACTCAAGTTAACTTTTATTATTGTGCTAATTGGATAATAATCACAATAAAAAAGAGCAGCAAGCACGGTCTATTTTTTGTAAATTAATTAAAGCAAAAGAGAAATGATCAGTCACAAAATGTCAAATGGGAAGAACGTAACTGATGCGATGTTGGCGATGATGATGAAACATGACAATTCCTTCCACGTAATACCTAATTCTTGAATGGAGACCTGCCAATAAGGAATAGGAAGTGCAAACCCGGCATGTACAATCTCAAGCAGTGAGAAATTGTTTTGACTTGTGGAGGGATCCATGAAATAGCATGTTTACTTAGATTTGCTTCATATACACACATGCAGTTCCTTTTGATGAGTCAATTCTTCCACCATGACTTCTAAATTGACTTTTTGCGCACACGTTTTTCTTACAAATCCAAACAAGCCTCTGTCATTCTAATTGTTTTCCTCCCTCGGAAAACATTTAGGAAGACAAAGGGGAATTGTTTTCCTTGTTGATGAACCGATAAATATCTGCATCGCAAAATAATTCCGGGTGAATTATGATTTTGATCTCAGACAAATCGTTACTTCAGTCCTACATTATTATTGTTGAGTGGAAGCCCTCCTCCCATTCTATAGTAGTTAGCTAACCCAGAGTACCGAAGTTAGTTATACTAAAATGAAAAACATATTGGTTTATATTTTTATACCGGAAATGATCCTTTTCCTTCTCTTGATTAGGGTGAGAGTTGTATATACTAGATATGTTGAAAAAATTGATAGATTTTCATCAAGTAAGTTTTAGGGACACAGATCATACTAATCATCCAGTAAAGCTAACCATTCGATTGGCTAATTAAATTTTTGTGTGGCTCTCGTAGAGGGATGTGGCTATTACCACCCTACGGTAGGGCGTGTCCTTGGGGGAGACGAAACAAAGTCTGGGGAATTCCCTTGGATTACATCAATCCAATCTCAGGAGGGGCAACATTTTTGCGCCGGATTTATGGTCAGCAACCGCTTTCTCATCACTGCAGCGCACTGTTTTTCCAAGTTGTATAACCAATATGTTCAATACCAGGATGGAGGGTAATTTTAATCATTCTAAAAACTTTTTTAAAGCAAACATTTGACTGGAAGATTATGTACCTTTAAGAACCTAACTTTTTGTAGGGGAATCCTGCTGAACAGCCTCAAAGTAGCAATCAGTCGTGTTCAATTGTCGGATAATTCGGATCCTTCAAAGATAATTGAAGTTAGGAATTTGATCCTACATCCGGAATTTGATGAACGGGGACTCAACAATGATATAGGTCATTCTCGTGGCAAATAGTTGCATATCGAATTATTTAATTATCAACCAGTCATTCGTGGTTTTAATCTGTCTTACTAATGTCCTTGTGCAAAAAATCTAGCCATTTTAGAGTTGCAAAATGATATGGAGTGGAGCGACGAATTAAATCCAATCTGTCTGCCAAAACTGCAGAGCGAGGAGATAGGAACCGGAAATGTTACGGTGGCAGGATGGGGATACCGTCAGTGTGAATCCTCCACAGCCTCCAATGAGCTACATAAAATTACAGTCCCTCTTTGGAATGGTATGGTATTGTATTGGTAATTAATCTTTCTTCTCATGCCAAATAGTCATTTCAATGCGAACCCCAATCTTTTTGTTTCATCAGCGGAGAATTGCAAAAAGACGTATGAGGATGCGGACTATGATTTCGCAAGACGTGACTATGTCTGCGCTGGTGGAAGTGTGGAAAAGGATATCTCCAAAGTTTGTCATTCGCTAGTTTAAGTATACTTTAAATAAAATATAAAACCGCTAATTTTCATTTACTGATTATGCAAAAAGGAATTTTCATTTCAGGGAGATTCAGGTGGACCTTTGATGTTTTTGGATTCGGAAAAGCGATGGACTGCCGTTGGGATTGCTTCTTCCGGAAGGTTTATGTGCTCAGATAGGTAACAGAAAATAATTCATAAATTAAAAGTGTCTCACTGGATGTTGGATTGTGTGAAATTAATTGAGATTGTTCTGTATATAATTAGGGTGCCGGGTGTCTACACTAAGGTTTCCAGCTACCTCAACTGGATAAACGATCAAATTAAATGAAAATTAAAAGTTCTATCAAATAATATGCGCTAATTTCTTAATTTATTCAGCGAATGAATTTAAATTATTTTTTCACGCGTTTATTGTTTTGTTAATAAAAGTATATTCTTTTTGTATTAAATATTTTCTACCGGTGAAAGTACCTTGTTTCCATCATTATGCTGGCATACGTTTTCCTACAAGCTACTTGCATGTTTGCAAACAGCCATATTTAGAAACACCGAAATCGTAACAGCAGTTTGATTAATAAGATCAACTTAAGCAACCATTAATTGCACAATTTCCATAATACTTTACATAACACGTAATTTAGCAGAGGACATGCTACACTATCATTCATCCCAACACATGCGGCTTGGTTGAAACAATTTAATTTCAGCAAGAAAATAATGTTTCAACAGGTAAGTCTTATGTCACTGATTAATAAATTCATTACCACACAAGTCTAATGATCTCTCCCAATGCTATGTGCTTTTAACCTTAACCGGTTATATTCTCAACTTATGAATGAGTAAATCGGATATCCCTTCGTATTGGAAGTCATCCGTTTTGTATCATTGTTTGATATATGTAGATATCCCAACTCATCTTTGTTTTTACTTCGAGCCTTGGAGCATTTACTCCTCATGCCGCATGCCATGCCTCCAGTAAAACTTTATGATTTTCAGATGAATACTACAACTACAACAAATCAACAAATACCTGTAGCTCTACTGATGTAAATCATAAAAAAGTTGACCCTGAAATCCCGTGTCAAAGCTACAGAATCAATTCAATGTAAAGGTCAAAGTAATAGATCGTGGATGTCACGCATTAAGTATTCCATGTTGATGTGCTGTACTACTGCAGAGTTAACAATTTATAGGGGAGTAGGTACATGACTTTTGTTAGAAAAACAAGTGTGGCTTTATTGAACATGCTCATTTGCTTTACTCAAACTCGATTTCCAGATGCCGGAGCCGGAAGGAAGGAAGTGTTTCGTACCAGCAGCCAGTATTATAATTGACGGAGTTTTTTCTCTGAAATATTAGCAGATTCACGGGTGAATCGAATAAATAGTTAATAGTGGAGTTACGTATAAACTTATGTGTCGAATGTGAGACCGGAAGTGGATTTGAAAAAAGGAATCCAGCTGCAAAGCAGACAAATTATTTGCTTTTTCGCACAGAATTATAGTTGGAACGTCACTGGTTTTGACATTGGAGCCTATAATGATTTCAAATATATTTGGGAGTCCGAGCCTGTTTCCAGATATTCACTTTCGAAAAGGTTTCAAGTTAAAGTCAACAGATCAACTAGTTACACTTTGCAATGGCTAGTAAAAATAGTCAAATATTTTTCCTATGTCTTTATGTACTGATGATTACTTTAACAAACGGATTTCCATTTTTTCCGATTAGTAAGTTATAAACAGTTCATCTATTCAACTGCAATTCTTGTGAATAATGTTACAATGTTCATTTTATTAAATGTGTTAGGACGGATTAACCAGTGTGGTCAATACCAGGACCGTGGCCAGCGAAGGGAATCTAAAATCGTTGGAGGATTTAAAGCCTATGAAGGTATCATTTCCTACAAAGTTTTGCATTCTCCAGGAAAACAGGCTTGGTGACAATCTTGTCGTCTTGATATTTTTCTTCAGGTGAATTCCCTTGGGTCGTGTCCTTCAAATCTAAACATGGTCATTTTTGTGGTGGGACTGTGATAAGTGATAACTTTATTATGTCTGCAGCGCATTGTTTTTATAAAAATGAATATTTGGAATATTCAAAGGAAGGGTAATGAGTTAAATACGTTACATATTTACCATTTATCTTGAATTTGAATTGAAATTTTGAGTTAGACATGCTTTTTCTCCCACCTGCAGATCCCTAAATCTACACAGTCTGAATGTGACTCTTGGGGAGTACTCATTGAAAAACAGAAATGAAGCTTCCGAAGTTCTCATGTCCTTGAAGAGGATACACCTTCATCCGAACTATGACCCTGTAAGCAAAGAGAATGATATTGCTCTAATCGAAATATCGAAGACAGTTTCCAGCGTTGCTCCAAAAGTAATTCCGATTTGCCTTCCTGGCAACACTAATACGGAACTGTCGCATTCAAGGGCGACCGTCGTTGGCTGGGGCAAGTTGAGTCATAATCAAGATTGTAAGTGTAAAACTTTCGTTTTGTTCTTCTAATGCATATGTATATATCGTAAGTGAATTTTACACTCAACCAAGGAAATATTAATTTTTCCTTGTTCTTATTCCTATAGATTATGATTGGGTAGACAGCGTAGATGCTTTACGGAAGGTCGAGGTTAACATTTGGGACAGAAATGCATGCATCGAGAAATACAAAGATTTTGCGAAGTTCCCATCAACTTCCTTCCTCTGCGCTGGCCGGGAAGGAAAAGAAAGTTGTACCGTAAGTTGACCTTCCTAATTGTATTTCTAAATGTAGAATTGAAATGCAAAAGCGGAATTTATTTTATAACTATCGTAGGGTGACAGTGGTGGTCCACTTCTTCAATTAAATCAGGACAACAAATGGGTGATCATCGGGATTGTGGCAAACGGAAACAAGTGTGGTGCTTACGGAAGGCCCGGCGTCTACACCCTTGTTTCCGACTTTCTCCCTTGGATTAGCGCTCATGCCAAATGAAAGTATTAATTAATCCACCGTTTCCTTCCAGTATTAATTTAATATTTAAATCTGTTAAACCTTTTTTGTTATAATTTATATTTAAATATTTAATTGCACTAAATTGTACTATAAGTATATAAATTCTTAGTTTTCTAATTTAATAAAAATATTTTACAAAGTAAAGGCAAATTTATGCAAAATAGTATGTAATTAAAAAATTCTAAAATAAGTTTAAATATCTGTGCTCAACCATAAATATTCATATGTTACGCAATGCCAATTAGTTTTACTATCAATGCCGAGTAGTAGCATTCCCAACAAATTAATGTAATGTGACAGTATGCTCTCATGGGAAAAGCGGAAAAAAGCTTCAAAATTATATACCTACCTATGTGAATTGTCATATTCAACGGGTAAGCATATCACTGTATTATGTATTTGCTCAAGTACATTGAGCAGATTTGACCTTTGAAATCCCTCCCAGAAATAGTTAAAATATGCATAATACACCAATTACTGATACGTTTTGCACATGCCAATCCTTGATTCAGCGATGGTGATGAAGCATAACTGAAGAAGAAATCGTATTGTCTACTACTGAAGATGAGTATGGGTACCATGATCATCATCATCATCACCATCATATCGTACGAGGATGTTTCCACTTCCACACAAAACTCTTCGATCACTTCCAATAGTACTTCCATGTCTTGTTTTGTTTATCTCCATCCGCAATCACCCACTATTCACATCATTTCATAAGGCATCCTTCGCCAGAGGCTGGTAAATAATAATGACGTACCTAGCTATGTGGTAGGAATTATGCTTCTGCTTAATTAGGTCAATGGCGGAAACAATGCTTTGTTTGCTTACTCATGAGTTTCTGACAGAAAATGTCAAACTTTTACACTAATCTTGCAAGCCTGCTTGAAAGGGGCTTAGAAAAGTCATTTCTGCCTGAGGGAAGTTCCATCTCTTCAGTCCCTTCTGAAGCAGTGTGAAAAACGGAAAACTGTCTCATAAAAAAAGTGCTGACTCCAAACCCGGAAAAGTGCCATAATAAGTTGTGCATGTGTGCTAATTGGGACATGGAAGGGCCTATATTTCACTACCGCCACTTTAACAAGTGGGAAAAGGGAAGAAGAATGGGAGTGATCTTCATCACCCTTTTTGTTTTCTCATTGAACTGTGTTTGCGACGCAGTACAAGAAGAGGATGATGTCAACAATCATCTTAATTGTACTTGAAGACATGGTTTTTGTTATACAAATTTCATTGCTAAATCCATAAAAGCTCATCCATCCAGATTTGATGGGCTGTTTTGACTCTTTCGTTATTGCTATGTTATGTATGTATCGCTCAAGTTAAGTTGATGGAAAATTTGGATAAGCTTTTATTTGTTTTCGTCTAGTGGCTGAAGGAATTACGTGTGGGGAGGAGGAGGTGAGGGATGCTAAAAAGGCATCGAGGATTCTAGGAGGTCAAGTGGCAATCCCCGGGGAATTTCCCTTCCTAGCGTCAATCCAAAATAAGAAGGGGCAGCATTTCTGCAGTGCATTCATAATAAAGAAGCAGGTGATGGTAACGGCAGCCCATTGCTTCATTGAGACCATGTATGGGTAGGTAACAATCGAAAAGATTTTTTTATTGCTAAAATATGCACATAAAATTGACTCCCGTCGATGGAATTATTTTCTAGGTCCGAGGCATACAAACATTATGAAATATTGGTTGGGGGCAACAACTGGACGGATAAAAGCAACCTGGCAAATCTGTTCAGGATAGACAGTGTAACAATTCACCCCAAATATTCTTACCTCAAGCCGAACGTGGAAAATGATATTGCAATTTTGAAACTGAACCGACCACTAGAGTGGGGTGAGAAGATAAGGCCGGTTTGTTTGGCTACGAATAAATTGGAGCAGCAGGAGTATGGGGTGATCGCTGGATGGGGAGTTCGGGAAGAGAGGCAAAATCGTAACAGTTTCACATTTTTCAAAACTAACTTCAATTTTTTTCATAAATCAATTTAGTTTTCAAAAATATGTACTAATTGGCATTACATTTCAGTGAAGGAATGGATGCAAGATACTAACCTGTACAAAGTATCATTGCCAATTTGGAATAATCAAGATTGTCAAACGGAATATATGAAGCATCGAATTAATTGGAATACAAAACCAACACATGTCTGTGCTGGCTTTCAAGAGATGGCAAGGGATACTTGTCAGGTAAGAAGATTTGTTTGCCCAAATTGACACTGTTTATGGATGTTTGCTGACTTTTGATTATATCTGTAAATTACCTTTTTAGGGCGATAGTGGATCCCCATTGATTCTGCAGGGAGATCACGGAAGGAAAATTGCATATGGAATAGTTTCGGTTGGAGAAGGCTGCGCAACTCGGCTTCCTGGAATATATACTAGAGTTTCATCTTTTACTCGATGGATTCAAGAAAACTCGTGATGATTTTTACTGTGAAAAATAATTTGAAGTTGGTAAATATCGATGCAGGAAAAGTCACAAATAACCTTTTGAAAGCCTTGAACTTTTTTTTAGGCTATAATACTACATGTATCGAAATTTATACCAATTAGCTAAATTGCGACTGCGGCAATTTAAGACACAAGTCGGATAAATAGAAAAAGTACTTGAGATCTCACAATAATAACATATTGTTTGTTATATATTTAGCTTTCCTGACGGAGAAGTCATGAGTTAAACAATTTACTTTAATTACAACGAATAAACAATAATTGAAGAGAGTATTACTGACTGCGGGAGTAGTTATGACTGACTTTTGTTTTCCCGAATCCCAAGCATCAAAACAAGCTAGTTATTAGTATGTATATGCATACTTTGATGAATTAATAATTAAAGTAATTGATGAGCTTCAGTGAGCACTAAATAGCAGAGCATAGTGACATTAAGTAAGATGCAGTCTATTTACTTGCCATTTAATTACTTTGCGCTTTAATCACATCTTTTCACAAAACGTTTGCAAAAAAATCTAGTATAATTATAGGTCAATCATAATAAGTCTAAATGGACATCCTCCGGCATCAGTTCTGAAAAAGATAAATCAGTCTATGCATTTCTGTATACTGTGACTGGTGCCCATTTTCTATTCGAGTAGTTCTACATCTGCTTTCATCAAGTGATAAGTTTAGCGTACTGTCACTCTGTCACCACTTATTATCTTGCAGCGTAGCTTTGCAAGATATTAAGAATGTCTGGTCCGT
>JAQGAI010001065.1:0-16134 GCA_034696905.1 Lepidocyrtus violaceus | reverse complement strand
ATAAAGCTGCCACCAGTATCTGATAGTGGAGGGACAGGGGCGGCATTGTCAACAATTTTTTTTGTAATTTTTTGCAACCTAGAGTGCAAAACAGACCATTAAAATGATAGAGCTTGATCTGAGCATACGAATCTAAATTCGTAAATGGCATTATTCAGATGTTTCTAGTTGTAGCCCACGAAAGAAACTGAGATGGGCTATGAATGGGGTATGAAAAGAAAGCCCATAAGATAAGCTTTCGAATGATATATAAATGTAAGCGGAAGTTTGATGTCAGGCCGAGAGATTCATATTCAAAGTCTGGCAAAGACTTATAGAAACACCTACGTATCATACGAGTTTGAGCCCATCCCATTTCATCCCATCATCATCTTCAAATTATTGTACAAAAATCCTTGCCGAAACTTTTGCTTGTCAGTCAGTTTCATGTTTTCACTATTTATACCTACCTACTTCAGTTTTGAAGATGACATGACCACTAACATTTCTTCAACTTTTTTTCATCCATATCAAATCCTCTATAGCTCGTAAAAAAACAGTCGCCACAAACACCCTCCTCCTCCTCCTCATCGTCATCCCTTCATTCCCATTTCATGCACGTTGCGCTTTAAAGCTTTTCTTTTTGAATCCCTCTCTCATCTTGTAAAAATCAAGTGGATGTGAAATGTGAAAGGGAAAAAAAGTACGATTCTCAACGACTCAAATGAAAGAAACGAGGGAACATCCCAGTTCAGTTTGAAATAAAAAAAAAACATTATGCAAAAAACTCAAAGACGGATTCATGAGGGATGCCCATAAAAAGAGAATAATTTTTAGGTGTCCTATCGCATCCCCATCTGAAAACTCTCTTCATCGTCTCACTCCTTTATGCATAAAATAAAATATTAAATGAGATGAAGACCATCGGAAAGTAGCAAGTCAACGTCGTAGTTACACATCATCAAATTGATATCCCTGCATAGGAACATCTTTTACGGGTTTTGTTCATCCATGGAATTGTAAGATGTATCTATGAATGGTAGCTATTTTTGCACATAGGCCATCATAAACATTGAGGCTTTTTGAATTGAAAGATTCTGGTTTTCGCCTTTTGTCCCATATAGAAATACAGATATTACTGTTTTGTTAGGAATGGAAAGAATAAACAATTTTTTTATGTCCAATCCCGATATCACGGATAAAGTGATAATTATTATGTGAGCGCTTAATTGTGTGAGTTTACTTCCATTTATGGGATGAGGAAGTTTCAGAGCTTTTTATACGCAGAATGGCCAAACATTAGTTGGCTAGGTTGGAATGAGACTGTAGCTAATTTTGAAGGAGCTGATGCGTGCACAATAACTTTTTTCTACAATACAATCCGCTGATTTTATTCATTTCATTTCAAAGTTTCGACGCAATAATTTAATGGCCACCCTATTCCTAACTCGAAATGTTTGTCCTGTTTTGATGACTGTGACTGAAGTGGGTTAAGCTCGTATTATGATGATTCATTTGCTTACCTTAGTAGTGGATCGAACACCACGGGCTGAACTGACATGATATGAAGTTGAGGAAGTTTGTTGCATTGCAGAGCCCGAATTGTCATCCCCATCTTGGTACTGTCTCTGGGAACGAACCACTTGGAAGGAGGAGTCTGGAGCGGATCCATGGATTACTTCAGTCTGGCTTCGCTCCTTGCTCCGCTCTGAGAGTTTGTTGTCTTCTTGCTGCGAATCAAACACCAACAACAAAAGATTAACTCACTCATTCATCAACTAATCCATGTCAAACTTATTTAATTTTAACAAAAATTCCGGATGATGATGACGATGCTGCTGCCCATTTGTATTTTTTTTCACAAGAAAGTCATTAAAACTGACACGATATTGTCATAGCAGGGGAAGAAGCATCAATATAATTCATGCGTACTTAGGCATCCTCTTAGAACCGTTTAGTGTTTGCTTGGCAAATGCATGCTCACTATAAATATGTAGCTCATTCACAAAAATGATGATGGGATAAGATAATGAAAGTTTTTAATAGTTATTATGATTCCCATTAAAAGTGATAAATCTGTGTGACATCCCATTACCTGTGACAATGAGCACTGGCTGTATGTATAAATATGGACTGGGGATAAAATATTGCTCGTGTTGCAAATAAAAAGTGATGCACTGCAAGTGCAAAAATGTTTGTCTTTTAATGAATGAGCTGATACACCTGCACACGTGTTTCTTCATACCATGCCATAACTTATGATGACGATAATTCACGCAGCATAAACCACTCGTCTTTTTTTTAACTACTACTAACTAACTAACTCCTTGTCAACTGCTATAAACAAACATGAATGCTTATAGTAACTTTATGCTAGAATGAATGTCTCTTGTCAAAAGAGAATAAAAGAATTCTGCCCATGCGGTAATTAACACCCTATGCCTCCTTCTTGAAAATAAGTGATGTGCTATGATTACACTACAAGCACACACCTGTGCATTCAACACGTCAAAATCAAAGGCTCACATTTTATCATCCCATCCAAATAATAAATATATTCATTTCGTCTTGAGCCATTTTAATTCATTAAAAGATTCCCATATTTTGCGAGATCACCTAAACAGTATATTTTAGGGTGAATAAAAACTTGACTTTTTCGTTTAAAAAAAATTCCGCAAGTGAGATCAACTTTTTTTTTTCTAAAAGGAAAGGGGTTCAGGATTGATTAAGCCATTTACAGGGGAATTACTCTGCTTAAAATCTGTTTTACAACTGGATTGGTCAATAAAATGGGTATAAAAATGCAATGTTGTTTTTCGTTATTTTTTCTCTGCACTTAAGGAGACAACAATATTTTTTCCCAAATGACTAGCCTTAAATACATATTTGTGTTTGCTCTTTTTATGGTTTGTTTTGATGGGAGTAATAATACATGAAAATGGGATCAATCATGGTGGTCATAAAATTGTTGTATTTTTTGCTTTTTTTTCTTCAGGTAAGTCCGCACCTGCGAATCACTTAAAAGTGAGTCCTGGCAATTATTTGGACAATAGCACCTGCACCTCTAAAATTTATTTTCCATGAGATTTGAGCAGAGAAAAAATGTGATGTAAATTGTGAAAAATGTTTGCCGAATTGGAATGTTAGAGATGTGGTGGGACAAAAATTTCGTCTTTTGTTGATGCCCACGCACAACTCCTCAATTTTTTCAAGGCAGAAGTTATGATGGAGCAGATCATAAATGCTCTTTAGTAAACAAAAATCGTAACGTTGTCAAAAGTTGCTTTTCATGTGAGTGGCTCTTGTTGTATGAATTACTTCATTTCTTGTTCTATGCATTCTGCCTTGGCCTGAATGGAAAAATGATGTTCCTTTTTTGTAAAGATTGTACTTTTGTTTGTTTGATAGAGCTGCTTTATATGCAGTTTCCGCTTATACTTTGTTCACATTTTAAATAAAAAATTCAGATTTCTTTGACATTTTATGCAAATTCGGAAATTTGTTTTTTGTTAGCTTTTGCTTACCTTTTGATAGTGAATATCCGCGTTTCTATCCGAATTGATCCATTTGCCGACCTCCTTCCTTGCGCGGTGTTTCAACCCCGGTTCGGAAGGATCGGACCACTCCTCCACGTGATGATTGTCCAGATGAAAGTTGCCCAACATTTCGGGGAGCCTTGAGCTGGGAATGGCGACCAAGCTTGAGGACTCCATTTTGGCATCTTCTTTTATAACCCACTAGTTTCACTGGAATTTAAGTACTTGTTTGTTGGGAAAAATGGTGTTTGCATGAAAACGGCGTCATTGGCTCCTCTCCCTCCTCTAAAATAAATCACGGGAATCACACAAAAAATTACAAACAAGTTTAGCAACCACTCTCACATCGAGAACTCTTTGAGAACTGGGGAAAATAAATTTCCCGAAATCATGGACAGCTTTCTAGTTGACGCAGAAATGACGGTTGGGTAAATATGACATAAGTACGTCAAGTGACAGGTTTTGCAAAAGGTTGTTCATGCTTTCCCATCATCGCCGTAGGTAGAATTTCACTTCCTGAATGAATTGCTACTTGTTTTACTGTATTCCTTCCTATTCCACACTATGATTTTTGCACAAGGGTTTTTTCCTCTCAAAATGACATGCCGAATCCGTACCAGGATAGGATGAGGACACTAACAATTTGAAACAGACAACAGGGCATTTTTCACCATGATCACATTTATTGCTACCATCCCTGAAACTCACATACGAAGTACTACACCATCACCACCACCACTACCACCATCAATCAGTCAGTCAGTCTAGGAGCCTCCCACACTACTATCATTGTTCTCTCTGCCACTACTACCATATTACCTACCATGGCACATCATCATTATCACACCATCACCATCATATACCATACCGCCACCATCATCCACACCTGAACCTAAATTGTACGATGAAACTGGCCATGTAGATTAGCTTGACTGAAAGCTCTTACAAGAAACTTAACGTTTCAAAGACGAGATGGATACTTATATGAAGCATTATTTGCATTCACAGAATTTGAGCTCATACCTCTCCTCATCAGCAACAAAATCAGCCCCAACCAACAGATTAAATAAGTATCTAATTCTGCTTGACTGAAATCAAATAGGGTAGAGAGTGGATTGGAATTGGAGTCTACTGCAAATACATAAATGCGAGCCAAGCAAAGCCAAGGCGTTATGTGCTACTAAAAGTTATTATGAGCCGTATTCCCATTATTATTATTATTGCAAAAATCTTGATAAGGCTCACCATTCATTCCCTTAAATAAATTGACTCGCTCACTCACTCACTCACTCATATGCACACACATAAACACTCAGGCAGTCCCCTTAAATTGTATGCAGTTTAAAATTGCAAGATTAAAAGTAAAGCTAAATTTGATTCATATTCATCAGAGTATCAATATGCCTTATCCTGAGAAGGTGTTAGTGAGTGGCCAGTAGGACCAGATAGAGAGAGAGAGAGAGAAGGGGAAGGGCTTTTTTAAGTAGTTAGTTAACCCTTTCGGGATATATAAAGGTACTATAACAGAGGCCTACGTGTTTAAACTAGAGTGAATACTTAGGTACTTTACTATTAATATGAAATTACCGCCGTAATTCAGATTTTGTAATATGGGCGAACATGTAAAGGAACTACCTATTTATGAAGTGGCTGGGTTAGATAGTTAGTTAATCCATCACCAAATCACCATCCCATAAAAATCGTTTTTAGTAGAAAATTATGAAAGCAAACAATATGAGATGAAGAAAGGCAACAACGCTCTTCTCACGTTTGAATCTCCATTCAAGAAAATGAAGTGAATAACATTTTTTCTCTCTCTCTCTTGCAAAATAAGCTCAAGATGTTATCCAACTTTTTCTTGTATTTAAAATTTATTTCTGCACGTTTTCCTCCTCTGCTTACTTACAAACTTAAGTTTAACTCATATTTTAATGCTACAGAAACATGGCATGTCTCACTCTAGAAAAGGGATTGCTCAGCTTTTTTTTACTATTTTTAATCCGTATAGAAAAACGATTTTACCAAAAAATAAAAATAAAATTTGTATCAACCAAAAGGACAACCTACGTAGTAAAAATTATAATGAAGATGATGAGATGACTAAAGGATAGTCTGTTTCTAAATACGAATGATAAGAAAGGTTTGACATTAAGATAAGAATCATTTTTTGTTCTTTGAATCAGAGAATGGAAATGGTTAAAAATACCATTGCATTGTAATTAAATCATGAAAAGGTCGAGATATCTCAAAATAGTCATCACAGCACCGTTAAGTCTGGCTGTTAAAAAAAGGTTGACATTGGCTTGACGGGTTTAGCACACAAAACAACCGGCAAACCATTATCCCCATATCCCGATAAGGATGAATGAGTGACTGCACAAAATCTGAGAGTTTTTTTATTTTAAATAAACTTGAAAGAGTTCAGCGAGAAAACGAATTTGGCCAGGAATAAGGGAGAGTCAGATAGATGCAGATAGACGGATGGACAAAGACATGCTTAAAATAGCCCATAAAAATTATTGCAAAAATTAATTTAACAATCAGAACTAGTAAAAATCCCCAACCAGACCAACAACAAAATTAAAACTCTTTTTTTAGGGATTATCCCATCAGTCAATTGAAGTCTCACATATTACCCATGCCAAAATCTTACATATGAACTAACTAAGCCATAATACTACTACGTGTTGTTGAAAAACAACTGAGCCAATCATACAAAAATTTAGGATAAAAACCCTTTTGCTCTTGTTTGCGTACCTTATGAAAAGTAATATCAGAGGATTTAAATCACTTTAAACTGCAATAATAATGCAAAGATTGGGATATGAGAACTGTTTTGGTTTTTTCTTCTTTTTTGCAGGAGCGAGCCGCATTAAAGCCAAGCCCCAAAAGAATCGAATCACATCACAAAAAAATGCCAGTGCAGTACTGCACCAGCAACAACAACGCTTCAGTGATTTGCACTTGATCAGATCAAGAAATACCAAAATGGTAGGTAGATAAGTGCGCTGTTCACACTGCACTGCCGCTGCTAAAAACTCTCATTGTTATAGTTGTAGGGATTGGTGCTGTTGCTGCTGTTACCTAATATTGATCATTGTCAGAAATAGGTTGGCCAGAGGAGGAGGAGAAATGAGTAGAAGCAGAGATCAAGCATATAAGTAGGTATTTCAACTTTCATATAATTGCTCCCATTCATACACATATCTACTATTATAGTAATGTTTGAGGGTGGAGGAGTATGGTTGGCGGTGGTGGTGATTGATTAGGTTTCTACAAAAACACTAAAGGATTAAGAGCATATGAATTTTCTTAGGATTTATTTTTTAATGAATGTTTCGTTCGAAGAAGTTTCAAAGGGTTTGATTAATTTCCATTTCCCACAATTCTAGAAAAGGACCGGTGGTGGGGTCTTCCGCCCTCCCACCTACAACAATTTCTCCCATTTCTTGAAACCTAATATTAGGGTCATTTACGTTGAAATTACAGCAAACGTTGAAAAACGAATGCAAACTACTGCTCAGTTTTTTTTTTCTACAGAAAAGAAACTTTTTTGGTCATCATCATCTTCATAATTTTTCAAATTTAAACGATTTCAAACTTTTTTAAACTGACACTGGCTGGTAATTGTCTTCTAGGGGAGGTCCTACAATTTTCTAAAAGAAAATCTGAAGTTTCAGGAAGCAGATGCTTCGGAAAATTGGCAAACAATTACAGATATGAAGCAAAATTGTAAGGTTTCTACGATATGACATGGGAAAGGATATTGTTGCAAACGATTTTCGGCCACACACATGCAATTCAACCAATTATATATATCTCCCTAAAAATACGGCATTGTGACAATAATAAGCTAAGAAACATAAGTTTACAACCTTCTACTTAAAAAAATGAATCTCAATCTTCCAATTTCGTTGTTAACTGAATTGCTTGATTCACTATTACTATTAAATAAAAAGTACGGAAATTACCATATGCAAAAGTGATTCAACATTCGATTCGGACGCGGACTTTTAGAATGGGATGGAACACAAAAGTTCCTGCACTCCCTCCAAAATGTCAACGAACCGGTAAAAACCTAATCCCTACTGTAATCAAGTATACCAATTAACTATGTGGATTATTTTGTTCCCATAAACCGTTACTTCTTTATTTACTACAATGCCGAATTGTAAAACAGCCGTTTCTAGCAATGAACAATGCTACTCTAAATTACTAGCCATTTTTACAACCTGTACACTTGTAATTTGTGAGTTTGTGACCGGAATGGAAAAAAGAGAGAATGAAACAATGAAATCCAAAGCAGAAAATAGTTGCAATCTGTCCATCATCAGCTCACTGATGATAACATATCGTAACATCATAACATAACTGTTCACGACAAAAAAAAAAGTGTTTTGCACGATCAGTGATTACAGTGGTAAAACATGGAATGATCTGATCATCACCCAACAATACAACAACAATACGCACAATTACAGGCCTACGCATTGTCCATACCAGAAAGCATGAGTCCATAACGCCACCTCATAATGCCTTTCCATGCGTAGCATATTTTATTTTGGATAGCTCATCATTAGATTGATAATACTTAAGGTAAGTCATTCCCTCAAAAACATAATCCCTAACTGTATTACATTTTATATATCCAACAATTTAATTTGGATTGAGTAGTAATACGCAATGGCCATGCCATTCCCGATATGATTGTCTACATGCAACAATAACTATCTCATTGTCATTGCTCTTTAGCATTTGACCATGTTGCATTTTATTGCCCCGTATATTTCACTACACAATTACAACAATCATCCCAATCATAATCATCATCATCAGCATAATCAATAAACCCATGTCGCTGATTTTGATACGCTCCGGTAAACCAATAATACCATACCGTACGCTACGGCGGCTTACTTGTTACTACCTACTTGGCAGTTAATAATGAATTAATGAATAGAGATATGAACGTTGCATATAAAAACAATATTGCAAAGTAGCAATATTAGTTAGAATTATCATTAGAAAAAAACGGTACGAAAGAGATTAGCTCCGTTCCACACAATAACTATGTAGGGTTTTTAGTGAGTTTAGTCATATCATAGCAGTGTAGTCAGCGGTGAATAGGTGTAAGCAGGGAAGTTGGTTGGATTGGAATATTTAGAAAAAAATCGTAAATTGCAAATTTAATATTTATTTATAGCATGTCTATATAAGTAGGATTATTGCTATTACCATACTGAACATTTTTTTGCAGCAGGGGAGTGCAGTGGCAGTAGCAACAATCTGAAATAATTAGCATCATCGCATGCCACGCCACAGATCTCGCATTTGCATCTCGCTCTCACTCTTTTTCTGAGAGTACAGCACTGCCGCCACCGTATCAGATACCTGCGCGTACTCACCCATCCCTGATTACATTTTTCCACTCGGCAATTAAATACGATGATGTGAAAGAGTAGTAGGATTGTAGGAGCATGGCAGTAGTATCATATCATACTAAAAGTTAAGTATACAACAATAATGGAGCGCAAAACGTTAGCAAACCAATATTAATTGATTTCATGATTGCAAGAAGAAATTTTACTCCAATTTGATCTACTAAATAGTGATAACAGAGGTTCAATATAAAAATAGTATAAGTACTATTACTATATGCTCTGCTTATTTAATACCAATCGTAAGTTCATGAGTCATGAAGTCTAATGTATGACTAACTAACTATATGTATGTACATATGGAAAATGCCTACCTAAGGTTGGCTGGTTACCTTCAGTAGTCTGTAGTGAGTGTATTTTTTTTTTTCGTCCACATTAAGAAAGTACCAAGTTTAGTATTTGTATTTGCTGAAACTAAAGTTTACCAAATGTCAATTTGATCGCCGTCAAAGTTTATATTTAACTACAGAGCTAAAATCTCATCATAAAGATTCGGTGTTTTAGTACGTACCATGAACAACTAAGGAACTATGAGGCTAACGATAGGATTGCCTTGACAGTTTTCAATGTTAATTTAATTACCTATTAGTTAGTATAATAATTTGTTTTACACCTTGGATATGTTCTTAAGTATCTTCCATGACTCCTTCATATTTGAGAAAAATAAAATACGTAAAAATGGATTGTTGTAATGACAGCTCCAATTAATTATTGCACATTTAAGTCTCGCCTCGCACCACTGATAGTTAATAGCTGTGGCAATAGCTTAGCTAGCTCATAATCATCTAATATAATTATCACTCACGAGTCATTTACTTCTCCTAATTACCTTCCTAGTTTTATAATTTATTCCGCTCCTGCACTACGCAAACCTGCGGTTTTTAAAATGCAGATAAAAAAAGTAGATAGGCAAATTTGTAGTAAGTGAAAATTATTTGCGGAAACTGCAGGCCAAGAAAATTAGATACCTTTTTGTCCATCGTATAAAACAACTATGTATATTTTCTGTAGGTAGGCTTGTGCCTTTTCCCATTCTTAATATTCAGTTCCATTAACCCAATTACATTTCGTTTTTATGTTTTTGGTACTACATGCTTGAAAAAAAAGTAATAATTCGCAACCTGAAAACAAAATTGATAGCGCTACGGCGATGGGCAACTTCACGTTACATTCTGTCAGCTTGTCATGTCATCCGCCTCTTTTAACAAGCCATCAAGCAATCAAACTACCAAAGCTTTAGTATTGTATTTTACACCACGCAAGTTCACACGGTCCTCAACAATGGAGCCCGGCTTGTTCCTTACAACATTCCTTACGATTGTTAACTTTCCTTTACAAACCTATCCTTTTCCTGCCTATAAATATTCATACATAGCTCATTTTACTACTAACATACATATAACAACAATAAGATTCGAGTGCCAGAGAAAAAACCTACTTCAGCCAGTAATTATTACGTAGTTATTTAAATAATTGGGTATTTACTGAAAAGGATAAAATATGATACCTTATAAAGTCAGGTGCATTAAAAAAACAAGTCCAAAACCACTGCACTCGCTCGCAAAACCATCATGATTAAAGAGGGGAAACAGGAAACAACAATTAGTCTAAAAGCTACCAATTTTCTTACGCAATGAAAGTAAACGATATACGACAAAAGAGTAAGATGATAAGCTACATACATACCTTATGCTTGCCTGATATCCCCGTACAATAATTTGTTGTCTCACGTTATCATCAGCCAATATAAATGCTAGATTTTATTACCCAACTTTACAAATGAAATAAAAATTACAACCTTTAAACCAGCAGTATTTTGTTGTTACGATTTTCAGTGCAGCGAGACGTGAACTAATATTCAAATATGGCATTCAAATTATATGGCCAGCAGAGCATGCATACATTACCTGAGCTAATATCCGCAAACTGATTTTTTTCCTTGATAAGCTCAGCCAACTTATCAAAATAGTTTGACTACCGCTGAACAAATAGTGAGTGGCTGGTTGCGTTCACACTTGGCGAATGGATTTGAGTTGAGTTGAAGTTTTCGGCCAAGAAAAAGAAAGGAATCTATCGTGTCACACGTCACAACCCCACACATGTCATGATATTATGATTCATGATCCCTGTTGCTGTTTTGTTTTTGCATACAGAGCAAACTATTTAAAGATTTGGGTTCAGAGTTTCTTTAGAAACTTTAGAAAATTTCGAAGTAATATAAGAGTGTTTCTAAACTTTGTTGAGTACAACACACAGCAGCAGCAATACAATTTAATAACAATTTTTTTTCAGCCTTTTCCAAGAGGAATCCACTTAAATGAGTTTATAATCTGAATAGAAAAATTTCTCTTATTCAATTATCATATTTTTCTTGGAGTAGCTAAACTGCGATCCACTGTAACACTTTCATCATCCTCATCATCCTCTCATAATTAATAAATTAAATTTTTAGCAACATTAATAGTACAAAACTATTAAGCAAGTTTAAAGGGAGAAAAAAAACAATGATTTATACGAATTTTAATTTTAAGCAAAAATTCATTTTTATTTCTTTTGTTTTGTTTCTCTCTCTCTCTCTCGCTGTTTTTGATTTTCTTGTTTTAGATTTTGCTTACAGATGCTCCTGCAGCAGCATCCTTTGCAAAAATAAAAGTTAAGCTGGGATTTTTCTCTCTTTGGTTGAACATGAGTCATGAGCAGTACGTTTTTTCCCTTTTATAATAATAAACAACGTAATCTGTTTACGTTATAAAAAAAAACTTGAATGTAATTAAAGAAGATTCTCTTATGTAAGCAACAATGGAATGGACTGATATTGGCAGAGTGGAATAAAATTCACTTAAGGCTGAATTTACGTAAATTGGAACTAAAAATTTCCTTCGGCTCGGCCGGTCACAGCATGTAGTGTTCGCCAACACACTCAACTTAATTCACTAGGGGAGAAATGAGAAACGAAGTGTTAAAAGGCACTTAAAATCAGAGTTTTCTCAATATGCCCTATCCCTAATAGGGACACGTAAGTGTAAAAACATGCCAAACTTTATGAGGCGACTTCACTTTGAAGAAAGGGAGAAAGAGAAAAAGTTTGCAAAAAGAGAATCAGGCGTGGGTAGCCAGGTAAGCACGTTTCCTTTCGAATGTTGATTGATGATGATGACGATTATGATGAACCAAATAACGTTTTAACTCTCCATAATACTCCGCATGTTTCACAGGCCTCTCCTTATCATAAACCAACAGTATCACGGAATTGAAAATAAATAAAAAATTAAATCAACAATCAAGTTTCCCCCTAACTTGAAATGGTAACTTGTACATTGAGCTAAAGTAATCCTATTTGTATAAGAAACAACCGTCATTCTCATCATTACAACTTAAACTTGGAGTAAATTAACCGTATGTATCATAATATAATCAGGATACGAATGTCGTTTTAAAATGATATGGGCATGGATAATTAATACCAAAAAAAGATAATGATGACAGTGAGTAACATGAGGACACCGTAACTTTAGCACCACTTTATTTTAGCATTAGCAAAAGAAGAAGAAAGTCAACTTAATTGGAGTGGAGTTTGATGAAAATCAGATGTAGAGACAAATGAGTTCGGATTTGAAACGTCGGGTAACCGAAAAAGAAAATCAATTTCCCAATCCAATACGGAGAAAAATGAATTTCACCCTTCGATAATGACCACACAAGCACTCATGCATTAAGAAGGGTTGGAGTTGGAGCAGGACAAGTGGACACTTACATGCCTGCGACTCAATAAACGGTTATCGCAATAGGGACTCAGGAATAAGAATATATCTATTTATTTTTCAAACTGTTACAGCCACCCACGCACGCACACATCATCCTGCTCATCAATACACAGAGTTCATTAATAATGCACGTTGTTGAAGTTGATTGTTGCTATTGATGATGATGATGATCCTAATCATGATGATGATGCATACTTTTGTTACTGCGCTCAAAATTTTAGAACATAAGTGCCCAATGTGCTATCATTTGTCCATTACAGTATAAATATGTAATATGAAGTGGAGAGAGGATTTAATGTTATCATATGGAATGAAGAGGAGAAATAGGAGGTCATTATTAATTATAGCCATAGTCATCCTGATTTGATATTGGCGTAGTTTGAAAGCATATCCGCTACAGTATGATGAAAAAGGCAAGGCGAGTCTCTCAGAGTCAAAGTCAGCCATCGTCACTATCACCACCACCACCAAAGAAAGAAATTATAGTATCCCATAGCCGAGCCCCCGCAAGCGCACGCACATTTTACAAAAAGGGCTAAATTACCTTCAGTGCAGTGAATTTAACTAAGTTTGACTGTTTTAGCAAAGGTTGAATTAAAAAAAAAGTTTTTCTGGTCGTTAGAGGAAAAGGGAGAGATGGAGAGAGGGGAAAAGTTTTTCGACAGTTTTTGACTGACAGCTTTGTTCCTTGCAACTTGAGCTTATCAGTGATGATGATGATGATGATGATGATAATGCAACAAACAGAATTACATGTAGGAAATGTGTTGTAGGGTTAATATAAACACATTATTATACTCAAAATGGATGTGGGCTGAAGCAGGTCACAGGAGAGTTTCAAGAGAGAAAAAATCTGCTAATCATCAGAATCCAACCAGCATATTTAATCATTGTCATTACAAGCTACTTTTGAATATCTGTTATTCTCAAAAATCTACCAAAAGTTGACCAACAGTCGACGAGACACTTTCAAAAAATCCAAAGTCGAATGACTGCCAATTTTTGAAAAATAAGTTAAAGCCGATACGATAAACGTACACGTATATGGATTGGACTATCTGGCTTTCTGTACTGGATTGACAAGGGTTGTTATTTTTTTTTCAAATGAAAACTGAGCCGTTTTTTTTTCTGTGAAAAAATGACCCCAAAAGACATTCTTTTTCTAGAATTGGGTAGGCGTTTAATAACTCAACATTTCCCTTCACCGACTAACAAATGAATTTATTGAAGAACAGTAAAGACGTTAGCAAAATACAAGTAACATTGTTGCTTTCATCCCTCATCTCATCCCCGTTGGTGGAGAGGGAGTCTTTGTATTCATGAGACTGTCTGACTGGCTGGCTAGGCAAGCAAAACATGATGTACACATTTTTTCAATTTGTTTTCTCGCAAGCAAATTCGCCTGATGAGCAACACACTTACTAACTACTACGCACTTTTCTTATTGCTCATTTAAAAAAAAGAGACGACTAGCCTAAATTTAAATGGCGGCCAACAAAGCATGTTTTTATCTAGTTTAACAATGCAAAAACAACGGCGGCGGGAGAGTGTTGACAACGAGATGAGAAAATGAGATGCACTTTTCATGTTCACATGTATTAAAATGAACGTATAAGGAACTCTAAGGCTGTTTCCAAGGTGAAGGCTCCTGTTCAAGTTGAAGAGGTACCAAATAAGAGCGGATGCATGATGAGGATGATTGTGTTTGAGCATCTTTTACAATGAAAAATAGAGAAGCCTTTTGTCTATTACATGAATAGACTAAAGCTATAATTTATTACGTTTTACAACTAGGTGTGATGTGATATAAGTTAGTTTTGTTCTGAATTTTGGATTGTGCAAGTTAAATTAGAAATTATGGATGAAGTCAAATATGACTTCTGAAAAAAAAACATGTGTGACTGAAGATTCTCGAAAGAAGGAGTCTGGAGGATGTGATAACACACCTTTGCAAAGAAATAAATATGAATGGGAGAATGGAATTGATGGATTTGTAACTGACGATTAGGTAGCTAAATTTAGTTCTTGGTTCCAAGAAATCTATCTGTCGTAGTAAATGCGTCACATGCATATAAATTAGCTACTGATACTAATCCCTTTTTACTTTCGATTTGGCGACCCATTTTTTTTGCAAAACATTTTTCCTATCCTGATCAACATAAGTGACGTTTTTATTACGTCGGTCGACATTTTATATCCGACATCCGTCATTGATTGTAACCCTCTACTCTCATGTATGCAGTACATTCTAAATATATTTGCGAGCCACTGATAAGAAAAAGTTTAACTGAGGTTATCATCTCATTGCTACTTCCATTCAATGGATATTTTGAATCTTGACTTTTTTATTACGATAAAAAATAGAAATAAATGCTTCTAAATAAGGTGCAGAGGTGATAAAAGTGCACCAACCACGCTACCGTAAGTAGCCACCTTTTCTTATCTTTGATCAAGTTATCATCACCAGGTTGGATTATTGGATCAAAATCAACTGATTGGAAATGAAAGGAGAATAGTCGTAATAATAATTTAACGGAATAAAAAGAGAATAACTTTTCCTCCTCCTTACCTTCAGCTTCTTATTGTTGGCAGGATTCGATTGTTTTACTGCTTTAGGTTTAGAGGGTCGACCACACCTGACACCTTCGATGACAAGTTCTGCCGGAGAACAAAGGGGGTAACAACGCAACGTTAAGTAAACAAATCTTTAATCACTTTCTACTTACATACCTTTCAATCATTAGCCAATTTAGCCTACCAAATTAATCCAATACTATAGCAATGTAATTGTTTATGTAGTTGTAGTTTTTTGCAGTTGACACGGTTAAAACCAAATTCGGAGTTTTAATTAAGTTTGAAAATGGCTCAACTTCAACGGGGGACCGTTCTTGAATGATCCCTTTTCACTTCCACTTCGGGGCTACTTATTCAATCGGTTTGATTGTTGTTGCGTAAGCAGAGAGTAACCCTCATCCTTGCCAAACACATTTTGATACTTCTCTTTCTCTCTCTCTCTTCCTCTCTATCTTTTAGGCAAAACATTTGCATTTGCACACAAACCAACGACATCACAGAACAGTAAAACAGTCACAAAAAAAAAATCAGCCACACACAAAGAATGTAGGCTTCAACCCTAATAATATGGTTGTAACGACGTGATGATATGATGGGAGCAGGACCAAACTGGGTGTTTCCCCTTTGTGCAAATATCGTTGTCGCTGATAAAGGATTGACTGCAATGCAATGTAGGGAAATTTTGTCAATTGTCATCCTCATTGAGGAAAAACCCTGCAATTATCATTATTTAGTTACAATCCACTGTTCCAAGAAGATTTGAGCTGTTTCCTCGAAATAACGAAAAATAGTTTGAGCCTCGGTTCAGAAGGCGAAGTTTGAAAGTGACAGGAAGCTACATAG
>JAQGAI010001064.1:0-16136 GCA_034696905.1 Lepidocyrtus violaceus | reverse complement strand
CTGGCTGCGGTAACACATCGATATATCCCTGCACAAAATTAATTACCATTCAGTTAGGTACGATAGCATGAAGTTATATTGGGATGCGATTTTTTATAACTTTCACTTTAATGCAATAAAACCATACCGGAATCTTCCGGTTCTGCATTTTCTATTGACAGCCGATATTCTAAAGTACTGTCTCGACCTTCGTCTTGAGCCCATCCCTCGGGATACTCTCGTTCTCCGTTAGAAATCTCCCATATCGGAGTTCCAAACTTTCGAATCCATAAACATTCCATGTGAACAGTTGTCCCGGGATAGACAATCAGCTTCCCGTCACTGCTTTGCATTATTGAGCCGTTGTGATATCGGAAAAGTATTGTTGGTGGTTTGTCCACTGCCAAGACAAAGAAAATTTTAGCGAATGTCATGAATAAGCCATTCATTCAATTAAAGTTTTCTTGTGCTTTTGCATACATGATAAATCATGGTACTGTGAGAGGCCTTCACATTTCGGGGAAACGCCAATCCACTGACCGGAAATGCACTTTCTCTTTGTGGCACCTCGCAATATAAACTTTCCAATGTCTTCACATCTTGAAATCTGAAACATGCAATAAAGCGTGTTTTTAGACATTAAAACACCATGCATGCCCAACAACGTGAGATGTCAATCAAACTTCATCATTTGTTTTCTCTTTACCAAAGTTGAAAATGGGGGAAAGTCATAATGCTCTTTTGTGAGTTGTTGCTCATTGTTGAAAGTAGCAACATGATGTTTCTCCTTATTGTATGAACATGTCGAGTTGATCAGTTTCAGTAATTCTTTGATTTCATTCATTGTCGGATGCGGTCCTTCTGCAAATATTAATACGCAATATTTGGATTAATATTCTCTTGGCATATTTATCGAAATTAACTGCAGTACCAGTAGACCTCTCATGAGTAAACTAAACTTACCACAAGTTATATTTCGAGTACTCTTCGTCCATGTTCCATCATTGCAAATGATTTTCCACCTGCTCTTCGTCTTCGTTTTCCCATTGGCGCATCGATACATGATTTCGGATGCATCCGGAATGCTACATTTTTCATTTGTATCTTTTTTTATAGATTTTACACGAATTTATAATTCAAAATCAATTGATTCAAAATCTTATCTTACCTGTATTCCGCCTCGTAGTCCAAAGGCCGTCCGTCAAGATACACCATCGTCGCTTTTTCCTTGGGAGGACGACCGCATGGCCTCTTCCCATGCGAATCTAAATTCTGAATACCCAAATCTAGCCATACAGACCGTCGTTTATTACTTTCACCAGCTTTCTGACTTGCCCAATCATATTCACGATAGTTTTCAAGCAATTGAGGATTACTGGAGGGTTTGCTAGTATTGTTTTGCTGCTTATCCTGATTGCCTAGGCTCGAGGGGTGAAAGCAAGCAGGTTTTGTTGGTTTCCATTCCCCAAGATAGCACCGGACTGGGCCAGCCTCTGCCTTTTTAAAGTCGCTTCCACAAGAATAGTCCACCTATTTATTGTGAAAATATTCATTTTTAGGTCAATCATTTATCATAAACTTCCACACAGTTTCATAAACTTCCTATTTTATTGTAGGTCCAACCTCCGTTCCATGAATGACTATATTCCCAGGTCGGTAGCGTCCTGCGTATGCGCCTTGCTTTATCTGCAGTAGTTTACATGGTGCTAAAAAAACGGAGAAAGTAGAACAAAGAATATGAGTTCCTTTCTCTTAGGCATATGGTATGAATGAATAGGTGGTGAGCCTTTTCGTTTTCATATGTGTAAGAATGTACCTGGCATGCATTCAGGAATATCTGCGGCATCCCATTCCCCATACCAGCACATTAGTCTGCTGGAGCCTCTGAGCAAGTATCCCTTCGTGCAACGATAATGGACTACTTTGGAGTGTTTTACTAACTCTTGGAAATACAGAGTCTTGTTTCCGTCGGAAAACGTTCCATGTTGAATGTACGGAGTCTTGCATGGTACTGTGTTTTTTTTTGGTTTTGTACGGAAAGAGAAAGCAGAGAAAGCACAGAGAGAGAGAGAAAAAAAGGGAAACAGATTTGAGTAGGAAACAACACTACTTTGGAATGAAGTCGGTTTCAACATCCAAAGCGAGGAAAACGAGTAGTTGTAGTTTATTACAGATTTGTATTTATAGTTCTATAACAATCACTTACAAGCATTACAATGTGGAGTTTTGGGCTTCCAAGCTCCATTTTTACATCGGATTGAATCATTGGCCATATTTAACTCAAAGCCTTGAACACATGAAACTCTCATTACGGTGCCGTCGGAATAGGTCTGGTTTTCGTTTAGTGCGCCCTGAACCACTGCGGACTCCATGTTGGGCTCACCATCCAAAGGCTCACAACCCCATGGACCTATATGCCACCAAAACAATGCCAATGAGCATAAAGAAAGACCTCCAGTTGATGGAAGCTTTACAAACTATTTACTAGATACTACGAATGGTTGAGAGGTCAAGAAATGTCATTCACCAGAATCGTATTCATCCTCTTCCCCAGGTTTGCCACGCTTCTTTCCTCGACGACCACCGCCAGCACCACCACCTCCTCCGCCACCGGCTTTGTTATTGTTTCGTGCAGCAATTGCACCAGCTAAAAGAGAGTTTAAAAAAATTAGCTTGGCTTTCCCCATTGCTTTGTAAAGTACTCTCAAATATTGAGAAAAAAATTAGGGAAACGTACATCCTTTAGAGCCAATCGAACGTCTTCGTCGACGCCTTATCCATCGAAAGTTGGGATGTTGTGATGGAATACATCTATTTAGGTAGATTAAAAATAGAACTATTTAATGTCCTACAGAAGGAAAAAAACGTTTAAAAATACTCTACATTTAATATTTAGTAATCATACTTTGGAGTTTCAATTTTGGGAGACCACTCCCCCCGAATGCAAGTTTTCCCTTGCGGACCATCCGCCAACACGTAGCCTCTGTCGCACTCAAACATGATCTGTCGATTATTAGCAACTTTGGTCACGTAGTTTCGGTAGTCATACAATCCCATATTACCCACTAAGAGCACTCTTCCGTTGGGTATGCTTCCAGGAAATTTACAAAATACTGTAATTTATTCGATGAGTTAATGCTTCATTCTGATTCTTCACTTGAGATCTGGGGAAAGTTAGCATGGATATTTTTAGTACCTTGATTGCAGGAGGGTGTTTCCCCTATCCAATCTCCGTATTGACATTCCGTAACATTATGTCCAACCAGGGTGTAGCCATCTTTGCAATTGAAACGGGCTCTCATTCCATGGCCAGTCTTTGGTGCTATTACCATCCCGTGCTTTGGAGTTCTTGGAAGACTTTTGCAACGGGCTAAGCAGACAAAGGGTTAAATAATTTGTTTACAAGTTTCTAGATTGGTTTCCAGTTAAATTTTGAATTATTATCATTAATTTCAACCTGGTTGGCAACGTGGTGCTTGAGTGAAAGTTCCATTGAAGCACTGCGGGGGCGCAAGGCTCTGCGAAGGCTCATACCGATTCTCGCATAAAATGTCTACTGATTTCCCATGCGGCACTGTGGCTCCTGGCCGGTGATAAATCCGCATCGCTTCCGTCTCGTTTCCGGCAGTACCTTCAGTTGTCTCCACTCGGGAAGTTATGTTCCCAAATGCCACAACTGGGATTTTGCATGGAGCTACAGAAAATATTCACGTAAATGTTAGAAATACATACAAAGTCACAATTACCGTTTGACATAAGTTGGGATTCACATTTAAACAAAAAGAAGGACCCGGAAAAGGTCGATGCCTTACTGTTTTATCATTAACGAAGAGTCAGTTCACAAAGAGAAAGTTGACTAGATTTAATTTTAGTTTTCATATACAAACCGAAACAATGCGGAGGTGGGTATCGCCAACGGCCATCAACTTGACATAAAGACGACGTGTGCCCCACCAGGGTCATCCCTTCATAACATCGGAAAATTACAGAGGCTCCCAAAATCGTCCCCTTGTCAATATTTTCCAGCCAACCATTTGGCAGTTGGCCTGGATGGCCACAGTTGATCTCTAATGTAGACATGCATAATTAGTTTACTGAACGCGCTTTGAAAGTGACAATGGCGCATCATATTACTGCTCTTGAGAACGAGATTGACAGAGCTGAACTGACGTAAACCACGGAGAAAGCTAAAGAAATGGGGCACTAACATTTCATCAATTGAAGATGATATAAAAATGGCACTCAACCAGTCCCACACAAAAAAAAATCAGACCTTTTCCCGTCCTACTCACAAAAATTCAAAACTCAAAATAATTGTTGTTGTGAATAGGTGAAAGTACCCTGGCATTTGGGGAATGGTGTACTCCAAGTACCATCTGATTGACAGACAGTACGCTCATTTTCCCCTTCAAAGGTCATCCCTTCTATGCAATGAAACTCAATGACAGCGTGAAGAGTCATTCTACTCCCTTCCAGCCATCCGTTGTATAGGATTCCGGGACTTCCACAGTTGATCTCTGTGTTTAGCCACAACTTTTTATACAGTTTTGTTTTTAGCCTTTTTACTTCATTCATATTTCATGATATGATAGAAATGAAATGAAATTCTGTTACTCATGCATTTTTTATGCTGAGTGAGTAAGTGTTTATACAAACGTATCATTCCGAGAGTAAAAAAAGGTTAGATTTAGAAGTGAGATAATATATTAAGAAAAGAGAGAAAGTGGAAAGCAACTAGTGCGGCGAATGCAGCAGCGGTGCTGTAAATTATTAATTAAACAGTTTTGCTTTGCTTTAATCTCTGTTTACTACAGCTTCAGCTCTGCGACTCAAGAATTTAGAGGGAAAAAATATCCATGTTCATAGTTTTGTTTTAGTCAGGCATACAATTTACCTTTGCATTGGGGTTCTAAGCCCGACCACCTCTTGTTGGGCCCACATCTCCGAGTGCTTTCTCCCACAAGCATGTAGCCATATTTACATTCATATGTTGCCGGAGAGTTGAACGTTGTAGAGGAATACATTACTTTCCCATTCGCTGGATGTTCCAGATCTGGGCAGTGCACGGCTGGAATATGAAAAGAGAAAGTTGAGTCACAGGGGAAAATAAAATTCTGGAAGGAATGTAACAGAGATGTGAAGTGGAGGGAAGTCCTTACGGACACAAGTTGGCAAATCTTTCGGAAGCCAAATCCCTTCTGGCTGACAAGTGTGCTTGGCACGTCCAACTAATTCAAATCCGGGTTGGCACACATACGTGATTTCACAACCAACATGGATGCAGGCTTTCTCCTTGCTGCCATTCAAGATGTCTGGAGGATCCCCGCAACTTTTTGCTGAGTCAGGGATGTAACATGCCAATAATTTGCTTTCAGCTCAATTTGATTTCGATAATATTTTATTCGCCACTTTATCTGTATAATAGAGCCTGGAGTGGGATAATATATTTAGGAAAAAAATTATCGCTTACGTTCACAAGTTATATCTGGCCCGAACCATTTCGCAGTCCCGTTGTAGAAAAAGCATTTTGTGCGTGCGAACCCTTTGGTCGTGTAACCTGGAAGGCATTGGTACATTAACGAAGTATCCAAGTCGAAAGTAGTTTGGCCCACTGGAGCATTATGTCTTGCGTGCTCTATCAAAGGTGGCTCCGTACAAAATACTAGAGGGGAAAACAGAAAATAATAATAGGGTTTTTAATAACAGACCTATTGTTTCATCGTTCTTGAAAAAATTAAGAATAAATATTGTGAAAGAAAACTGTATAGAAACAGACTCTCACTGTTTTTTGTGCACGTTGGTGGCGTCCCTGACCACGTTCCTTGAAAAATGAAGAAAGAAAACAAGTTGTTAGAAGTATGTCAAGTGTTAAGTAGGTCGTGACAAGAAAGAGGTATGACTGCGTAAAGTCTGTTAAAAAAGTAAGCATTTTCTTATTTCCTCCTACCATCTGCTTGGCAAACACGTTCCTCCATCCCGATAACCTTAAATCCCTCGGGACAAGTGTAGGTGGCCTTGGAGCCAAATACTTTCCCCGAGGCCTGCACATCCCCTAATTCTAGTGGTGGCTCGGGGTCCAAGCATTCCTTTTCTGTAAGAAATGGCGGAATGAAGAATGACATCCAATTAGGATTTAAGCATGGTTGGGAATTTTTAAAGGAGGAGAAAATTAACTTTCTCTCTACCAGGCTTAATGCAGCTAAGACCGCAGGCTCCGTCACACATACACTTTTTCCTCTTGCTTTTGCAGTCTTCATCGGATGTACACTTGCGAAGACATGAGCGTCCTTGTAATTGAGCTTGAGCTTCATCCCTGGGACATAAGTCGGAGGGAACGTTTCGAGGATTCTTGTAGTACAGTCGACTTGGGGTGTACGCGAGTGACAACTCGGATGAGGGATGATGCCACGCCCATGTACTCACTAAATAAAATTAATCATACTGAACATTAGAAAAATTCTTAGCAAAAACACTCGCAATGTCATACCTACTTCTTATGCAGGAATAGCTTATCAAAGAGAAAGTAACCAGTTTACTTTACAGCTCAGGAGCTTTCTCCAAAACTAACACAAATTACATGTTTAAAGTTTGGCTATGAAAACTATGATTGAAACTTTTAGACAAGCATCACTGTCAGCTTTATAGCTCAATCATCTTGCCATAAGGCCAAAAACAACTCATGTATAATACAAATATGTAGGTAGATCAAGCACAAACACTGTTTTACTTTCACTCATGCATTTTTCATCTTGTATTGGGTAAACAGGCATAAAGAAACTACGTACTACTTTATTATGTAACTTCAATTTAAATCTAGTTTAGGCTTAGTACCTTAAGTTATTCGAAAGTCAAACTTTATTTTCTCTTACCTGTAATAGCAATGAGGAGTGCACCTAGGCTTTCGATAAGAATTAACTCCTTCGTCTTCATCTCTCCTTTGCTGGTCTGTTGCGCGAAATATTTTTTCTCACCTTTTCGTCTCCCTTTTTCCCTGGCCGTCCTTCTCACATGTGGGATTTTTTTTATGTGAAGGACGACGTTGAGTAAACTATCAAGTTTTGGTAAACTCGAGTGAAAGTACTTTTGCAATTTTCTTCACTCTCTTTCTCTCTCTTGAGTACTTTATTATATCGAGCTTGTCGTTTTTGTTTTATGTTTGCTTTTCCAAGCAAGGAGAAAGTTGCTCTGAAGAATGATGATGGTAAACAAGGGAGGAAAAAATAATAAACTTTTTCTTTTTGGAAAATTGGGAGGCACACGGCTTGCTCCAGCTAAACGGAGAAGAAAATACGAACGCCCTTTATGACCGCATCATTTTAGAAATGACGATGCACACCAACAAGGACTACAGAGCTACTGACTGGAATCTTGATGTGATGATAAATAAATGAATGAAACATTTGTTCTTCTTCTCACTTTCTCCTCTCCTGTTTTATATATTGCGAAGGGAAGTAAGAGGGGGAAAGTGGCAAATAACCTCATTATTCCCAAGTGTGGTCCTTCCTTCCTACTCCTACAACTACTGTTTAAGTCCATTGTCACTGCCACCGAGAGAAGTTCTCAAACTACTATGCAGTAGTTTCTCCTTCCTTTCCTCCCACTACACAGGCCTCCTACGATTTCCTACATAGCCATATGCCAAGGGAAAGTCTTATCCAGCAGAAAAAGATACATTCATAGCAGCCCATAAGGGAAAGTATCCTTTCGAAAATAAGCCCTTTTCCTAACAACTTCACAACTATGATGGTTATATCTCGGATGTTCCATTGTGAATGGGAGATTTTTTTTCATGCAGGGACTCCACATTTTTTTTTTGCGCCTGCTACTGGAGGAACAAACCTAACAAAATGTAAGTATTGATTTCTCCCTTGTAAACATTGGGAAGGGGGACTATGGAGGGGAAAGATGTGAAAATAGCTGAAGTTGTTAAGAGAGCAAGGAGCGGAACAAGCAGAAAAGTTTTTGTAATAAAAAATTGTTACAACATTACATTCAGCTTTTTACAGGCAGCAGCATGAAATGAAGTTCTTGAGCTTGTGGATTTAGCTTTCTCCGACGGTTTGTTAAAGAAGAAACAAAGCTTTGTAAAACATGATGGGATTGAATGTTTTTTTTTAGTATGTCTATTGCGCTGGGGAATGGGATGATGCTTTCTCCGAGTCTGTCTGTTTCATCGTGATATTACATTGGGATGGGGGAGATTATGATATGCTATGCTGCTGCTGTCGTTTACGACAGAATCATGCACTTACAAAAAGATGTATTTTTGTAACCGATCACTTATGCAAATTTTGTTGTTCTCTTTTCTAATTGCTTCTTCGTTCGCGTCATTGGCATATTTGAGGTAAACATGTTTTTTGATCTCAGAAAGACATAACAGGAGCTCGGACTCGTGCAGTAGAAGAAAGAATGATAGATATGTAAAATGAAACCCTAAAATGCTTTCGTTTTGCCTTATTTTATTTTACTTCACTGCTCCTTTAATTGTCCACTAAATTACTAATTAAAGAAAGCAACTTTGTCTTGTGCACTTGGCACTATCTCACCGAAATATACGACAGTTTGATAATAAAGTGTCATGTTAGGCTTATCGGATATTCCAGAGGATTGGTCTCATTTTATCCCAGAAAAGGGGCGAACAGATATCCGAGCCGAGCCTTGCCATATTTTCCTTTTTCTTCAACCAAATCAAAAAAGCGGAGCGGACTGGCGGACGCGGACTTTCAAGTGCAAGAACCTTGCTCATCATCATATCTTCATTCTTGCATAAAACAAGTTCAAAGTTCAAAATGTAACATTGAAAAAAGGTTAGAAATTTTAGAAAATAGCAATATGGTCAAGAACCATCACCAATCACCACACTGATGCTCGCTCGCACTCCGGTTCAATCAAGCGGGATGAATGAATGAATGACTCGGCTTTGTTCATTGTCTGCGTTGTCTGCAAAATTTCTTCGTAGTAGACCGCGCGCAGCTGCTGGCTGGGCATGTCGGATGCTGATGATGATGATAAGATTCCGATTTATGACTTGATTATTGATAATTGATACGGAATAGATTTGCATAAATCCTTTCCTGATCATTTGCATAAAAACCGACAAAAACTTACAGAATGAATTTGAAGTATTTGAACAAAAGGCAATTGAAAAGTACCAAAACGCAGTTCTTCCAGAAAGTTTCGTTCGACTTGCTTTTGTTTGATTGATTCATTTCATGTTCAGTTTGTTGTTGACAGTGCAAGTAACTGCAAGTCATTCTGCAAATCTGCTAAAGCTGAGATCGCTGCTACTTCTATCTTTTTTCGTCCGGGTCGGGTCGTGTCATCTACCTTCTGGCAAAAGATCGTGCTTGCTTATAACATAATTGTCAACTGAACTGAAGATTAAATTTTTAATTAAAGTAAGTGATCGTTTCGCCCTTATGGGTTTGGATAATTAGGATTTTGTATGGTAAAATTAACTACTAGACTGTTCCTCGTTTCCCAATCACTGTACCCTTCGACTTAAAATTCCGGAAGTCGAGATATATTATGTTGAACGTTACATGTTACAAGAACCTCTGAGATGGCAGGCGGGGCTCTGATTCTGATTAATTTATTTACTAAGGTGTTTACTAATTAATTGCAAAAATATTGTTTCCAAATTACAGGTCACAAATAAAACCGTTTTTGGACAAGCCTAAGAACAAAAGAAGGGACATTGCGGAACCTGCACTGGTGCTAGTAAGTAAGATCAACCAATTTAGTCCTCGTTCCTTAAATACATTCAACTAATCGTTCCTTATAATCAACTAATGGATTAATTTTATTTAATTAGTTGAAATTAAGTTGATAATTATAGTGGTTGGTGTATGTAGTTAAATCACCTATTGTGACAGTATTTTTTACCCTTTTGATAGTAACACACGCGGAATGTGGAAACAATCGCCGACCATGGAACCAACCTTTCCGTTTGAAGAGTATTTTTGTGAGTTTGATTACCGTAATTATATAGAATAATGATATTTTGGTTATAGTTCAGGAAATTGTATTTGCAGTTTCGTAAAACTGTTAACGTTGTATCGTTTTGTATTGTTTTTAGATAATACTTCTTGTCACCGGCAATGGCTACACGAGTTCGAGTTAAACTTGGATTCGTGCTCCGCACCTTTCACCACGCCTCCTATCATGCCACAATGCTTGGCAGCTTGTCCTCAACATTATGGACTTGAGGATTTGATTGCCCACGAAGAAAGTGGATCCAACATACAACGACCTGTACCCCATCCACCAAGCACTCGTCACCCAGAACATCCAATTGGAAAACATATGCACGAGCTCGACCCCAAAGACATCAAAGATGCAACCTTCAGAGCTCAAGTCAAAAGTGCTAAAAAGTGCAAAAATTACCGAGATAAGAAGAAGGAAATAGAAGACAAGGGTTTGAAGTGCAAAGGTACTTGCCAATCCGAGTAATGAATATAGCACCAACGTAATGAAACAATGGCACCATATTGTAACACTACCTTTAAATAACATTGTAAGGCCACATGTGGTATCCTTAAGCGACAAAGAGGCCAAATCAATTTTTAAAACTAAAATTACATAAAATTGATGTAACGTATTAGATATAACTAACATTACATATAATTGATGTAACATAAAATATTTAAAATATTACGAATAAAAATTAACAAAATTTAAGAACATGGCATTTAACTTCGATTGTCAATATGTAATTAGTTCTAAATGAGACCGATCATCAATGTAACATGCAATATGATAAAATGATAATTATCAATTAATTAATTAAGCTCATTTGGAGACTTGGAGTACTGACTTTGTTTAACAATGATGCATTTATATTTGATATATTTTTACACTATGTTTTTATACACCGAATTTTGATACACATTAATATTAATAAATATGATACATCATTTACTATGTTTTCAATATACAGAACAAAACTACACGCCGATGTCCCTTGGACTTCTTCTTAAGTCGTTTTATTACTGGCTTGCTTTTGCAGCCTGGCCCTCATATTGCTTCATTCTATCCAAAATGACTGGCCGGAAATGACGAATCAATCCCTAGAATTAAAATAACATCGTCGGAGTTAGGAGATGTTAGAATTGACTGGCAATTTCATTTCTTTAAAACTGGTTGTACCTGAACAGGCCATGCAGCTCCGTCACCCAACGCGCATATGGTATGACCTTCGATTTGTTTACTAATTTCCCAAAGCATATCGATTTCTTCAGGTTTCGCTTGTCCTTTCACTACAAAAACATAAGAAATGGTTTGAATAAAGCAAATTTTTATTGCAGTTTTTTACAATTACTGATAATGATAAATAAGTATTCATAGCAAGCTTACCAAACCGAACCATAATTTTGTTCATCCAACCGACACCTTCACGGCATGGGGTACATTGACCACAAGACTCGTGTTTGTAAAACTCAATTAGTCGTGCAATTGCTTTGATTACATCCGTCTGCTTATTCATCACGATGATGGCCGCCGTTCCAAGACCAGTTTGCGCTGCAACCAATCCATCAAAGTCCATAGGTACATCGTCACAAACGCTACCGTGGGAAATGAAAACTATGTTAAAAACTGCTATCCGTTATCATAAACAACCGTTCTTTAAGTAAATGATAAGTTTACCTTTTTGGAATTATTGGTGTAGATGAACCGCCCGGGATGATTCCTAAAATTGAAATACTTCTGTAAAAGTCTGCGTAATAAGTAAGAAATAATAGGTAATTAAAGTCAAATTATACTATTTTATTACCAAGCAAGTTATCCCATCCACCAGTAACTCCTCCAGCGTGTCTCTCAATTAACTCCCTAGATCAAGTAAAAGTTCGTTAAATTATAGTTTCAATTTATTATTATTTTGGCACATCAGAAAACGATACAGGTCGAATTAAAAGTACTTACTTCAAGGGAATCGACATCTCTTCTTCCACTGTACAAGGTGTATTTACATGTCCAGAGATATTGAACAGTTTCGTGCCAGAATTGCGCGTTCTTCCAAACGAAGCAAACCACTCACCACTTCGTCGACAAATTGTTGGGGCGACTGCGACAGTTTCTACATTGGCAACCGTTGTCGGACAGCCAAAAACACCGACGTCGGCTGGGAATGGAGGCTTTAGTCGGGGCTTCCCCTACCATGCCATAGTCGATTAATGAATAATTATCAAATACCTTTGTAGCAATGATTAGTATTACACATTTTTCCGGAGCGTGCATTTCTGCAAACATACCTGCTTTCCTTCGATGGATTCAATTAATGCAGTTTCTTCGCCACAAATATAGGCACCCGCTCCACGGTGCATGAAAACATCGAAATCATATCCTGATCCACAGGCATTTTTGCCTAGCAGTCCAGCTTGGTAGGCCTATTAAAATCATCAAATAATATAAACTCAAATTAACGTTAGGAATATGGGAGCTCGTTAGTATGTATTACCAAATTACGTTTGTTATAAAATGTTTGAAAAAGCTCTACCTCGTTTATGGCTAACTGCATATTTGACGCTTCATTATAAAATTCCCCACGAATGTAAATATATGCAGCTCGAGCTCCCATTGCATTTCCAGCGACCAAACAACCTTCTACCAGCTTATGCGGATCGTGACGCATGATTTCTCTGTCTTTGCATGTTCCAGGCTCTCCTTCATCCGCATTTACTACTAGATACTTAGGTCTGCAACAATAAAATGATTAACGTTAGTACTAACTTTAGTTAAACTTTGCTAGGCATGCCTTATACAGCAAATAAATAAAACCACCACCACAATACAAAAAAAAAGGAAATTAAGTGACCTTCCATCTCCAGGCTTGTTCATAAAGCTCCACTTCATTCCAGTTGGAAAGCCGGCTCCACCCCTGCCACGAAGACCCGACACTTTGATTTCATTGATAATCCAATCCGAACCCTTCGAAAGTATCTCCTTCGTTTTATACCAATCACCCCGCTTCAAAGCCCCCTTGAGCCTCCACTCATGTCGTCCATATAAATTAGTAAAAATCCTATCTTCATCTGCTAATGGGCCATACTTCGACTGGAGAAAGTGGAAAGAAGCATATTTAAATATAATTTACATAAATTAACTTTCTATTACTGTACGTACACAAAACACAAAAAAAGATAAATCATGACAAAATTACTTTACCTTCGCTGGGGGAGCCGACGCTGCAGCAGCATTGTTCTGAATTACAGCAGAAGTATTGAAGCGTCTCGCCTGTAAAATCATAAAATTAAGCCGAAGCCCTAAGTAAACTAATAAGAGATAATTTCTTATTGCATACATATTTTGAACGCGAATTAATGTATTCATTCCTAAAACATTATCCTAGATCCCGACCGAAACCGACTGATTCGAACTTACCAAAATTCTTGAGACTTGCGCCATCATGTCATAGGAAGGTTATCCGAAACCCTAAAAATAAAAACCACAAACAAACCAAAGCTATTTAGTAAATTAATCAAATCAATCCGTGATCCCCCAATTTCTTTACTTTCAACCTTCCATACTTTCTATTTAATATTTACTATCAAAATATGAATAAAATTATCCAGTCAAGAGTCAATATTTAAAATAGGTTATTATTAAAGATTATTCATCTGACATCTGAGGTGATGACGAAATACACTTATCAAAATTAGTAAATAGTAAATGCACCCAAACTATCAAGTGCATTCATAATTACAACTACAAAACAAACGATCGGCGATCTTATCTTGTGAAGCCCTACCTAACCATATTCATATTTATTACTAAACAATAAACAAACAGTTAAACAAACAACATTAAAGTGATTAACAAAATGTAACACACTTACAATCCGGTTTAACTGATGATGAACTCAACAATTTAACTTTTAATTGTGTAAAAAATTTTGATGTGATGTTTTTGCCGTCAGCTGAAACTGAGAGGCTTTCATTTTTCCGTATCCCCATCCATGTGTAATATGGAAACCAAAACATAAGAAGAGAGAGAGCAGGAAAACAAACTGCGCATACAGCCAGATGGGCGACTTGAACTCACATGACCACATGCATAAAAGTAAGTAGGCATTGATTGCATTGAGTGAGCGAGAGAGACGGTGAAATGAAGGTGATGGGATTTCTTCATGCGTTGCGTTGCGAATGAAAGCATCCACTCGCTTCCCTGATTTTTTGCATAGATATAGCTTCTGATGCGATGCGAAGAAACATCCGGAAATGCTAATGATAACTTAACTAAAGTTTCAAATAGAAGTTAAAAATGTATGTAAAATTAGTAAAATAATAATAGTTCAATCAAAGTTACAAGCTTTGCCATCCATATTTGCAGTTAGGTACATCGCCGAGTTTTTAAATGAAGTAAAAAATGACCTTATCCGTGAATGAATTGAATTCTCATCGCTCGCAATTGTAAAGTTGCGCATTAAAATAATTATAATGAATTTCGAGTTGGTTGACAATTGGATTGGTCGGTAGACAGAGTTTCCAGCCGAGCACGAACATGTAAAAAACGGAATGAAGGCGGTCTCACATTGCCCCACTCGTGAAAGTAAGTGGTGGTGACAACGCAAACTGCAAGTTAGCAATCATCGCTGATCGCAATAGTCGAAAAACATATGAATTCAATTCTCCATAGATTACGAAGAAAGTAGTAGTTTTTTGGTAAGAATAGAAAAAAGAAAACGTTTTGCTAGTCAATTCCAATGCCCGAGTAATACAGTTTTGCTACTGTCGCGTCGATTAGGGTTCCACATAAAAACTCTATATTTTCCCGTAAAACTATATAAAAAATTAAGTCGTGCTTGCTATTTATTTTGTTTCCAACATTATGGTCAGAAAAGGTCAGAAAATGTTTGGCAGATAAGATTTATTATTTAAGTGAATTATGTACATTCATGTCCCACAATCCTTAGATTTCATGAGGTCACAGCATACGACCAGTACAGTTCCTAGAGAAGGGAAGGTGATAAATAAAGCAACGCGAGAAATGCTCCAGTTCCTTCCAAGCATAATGATTGGGGCAATGTGAGATCGTTCATAAATATTTCACCTGAATTCATTTTGTGTGTTGTTGTTGTTGCTGCAAGCGTACTATATTTGTCCAGGTAATATGTAGGACGGAAGTTGCAAATGTTTGGACAAACTGTCAATTACTTAAAATAAATCAGGTTAATAAGATACAAATAAATAAACATACATTTTTTATATAAATAGTTGTCAGCAAATGCGGCCAGGGTAAAGCGTTATGTAATATTCTCGTATAAGTTCAGACGATTCAAGTGTACCAATATATGATATATACTTTATCCACCGTGGTATGTTTGTTCCTTTCCCCCTTTTCCCCGTTACAATGATGCCTAGATGTAAATGGATGTGCTTTAGCGTGCCAAGCAAGGAAAGGCAAGTGTATACGAGTACTTCTCTTTCTCTTTAAAGAGGGTTTCTGGTCTGGCAGCCTGTATGTAGGGATGTTTATGTTCATCCATCATCATATATCTCCCGAATTCGGTATGTTCCGGGAAAGTTTCGGGTCTGCTATTGCTGCTTGCATGTAAACTCGTTGCTGTTATTTCATGGGTTTTTATTACATGGAGATATATTTGTATGTGCCTGGTTTCCCAATCAGGTGAAATTTCAGCTTTTCCTTTAACTGCCTTTTTGGATTGGAACTTGTGTGAGTTTGATAGTTTGATAACAATGATATAATATATCGTCAGAGGCAAGCGTACTTTCTCCTCCGAGGCATTTGTTTTCCAGCCAAGTTTCCATCTTTATCCCTCCACGGTAATTTTTAATCAGCTTAAGGAAAAAGTCAATTGGATATTGATTTATATAATTTCTCCTTCCCCGTTTGTTCTACATTTTGTGCAAACGTTGGAAATAACAACATACAGTGAACTACTTTACATTGGACTGGAACAATTTACAAACAATAAACCGTGGTTTGTGCTAGTTTAGATTTAGAATTATCAAAAAACGTGATCATTGTAGGAAGACTTATTAAGGCGAAGGAAACAATGGCCAGACTATTTTCAGTGACGACATACGAATAAGAGTACTTAATACTGGAGAATCGCCATAAAATTTAATGCAACGATTTGCAAGCAACAAAGTTACGGCATAGCATAGCCTTAAACATAGATATTGATTGGATTACGA
>JAQGAI010001063.1:0-16136 GCA_034696905.1 Lepidocyrtus violaceus | reverse complement strand
AGCCAAGTGAAAGGCAAAAGGGGAATCATCGTAGGGTGTAGGGAGCGCAGCAAGAGTTAACTAGCGAAAAGTGTAGAGATGCTAAACTGTAAACTGACCATACTGACCAACAATGAACAATACCCAGTTGCCAGTTAAAATCTACAATAACATTTTGATTTGAAAATGAAACAGAGTGAATTGCAAATTGTAACTTTAGTTTACTTTTATCATTCATTTATCAAGCGACAATCAACAATCAACGACACCGGAGGACCGAAACATAAATGACAATGACTGATGGATGACAAATCTTCAGATAATAAAATTCCAATATTTGGTGGTTATTTTAAAATTACTAAACTATAGAAAGCTGAATGATATTTAGAACTGTCGAGACTTTACGGTTCAAAAAACTCAAAGAACACTGAAACTTACAAATTAATTTCACATGACCAATGATGAATGATAATGATGAATGATGCAATCCACGATCAAAACTAACTGCACAGTTTCTACTTCATTGGTTATCGTAGGCACTTCCTTGTCTGTTGTCCAGAAATTTATTTCGAAACAGCTAGTAGTAACTTACTTACAAATTCCTAACGTTTGTTTGCTGTTTAAAATTTAAAATATGGAAAAATATCTTCACTTATACTTTTTATCCGTGAGAGAGGTGTAGTCTCCTAATAGTTAAAAGTAGTTTTAAACTTTTTAAACTACTAAACTACTACTGCGTCAGATCCACTGCTATCGCTTTCATCATACTTTTGCCATTAACAATTAAATTCGAATGGGCCTTCGTTAATTTTATGTTTGCTTTAGGAGGGCAGAGTTAGTAGGAGCAGGATAAGTGGTCAACAATCAATCAAGGTTAAATGGCTAGTTAAACTTACTTGTTTTTTCTATCAGCATCAGAATTACTACCTCCAACCTCGGTTAAGGCTCTACACACAAGTAAATTGACGATAGTAAAGTAACATTAAAGTAACTGCGATAAATGTTTTGTGTTGTGTATAGTACATTTACACTATTCACTCAAAATTACTACGTATTTTTCACATGTACTATTAATTCACTGAATCACCAATATTACCATCATCATCATCATCAGCAGTTGCTGTCGTTGTAGACTGTAGTCAGTCAATCTCATTCAATAATGAACAGCACTGCTGCGTATTTTACTAAATGACCTATGCAGTATTACGTCTATGTCTGTGTCTGGCTGATCTGATCAGTACATTTCACATAAGGATAAAAGGGATATATCCTATATAACTAGCAATTTTAGTAAGACTCCTTTCTCCTTTGCATAAAGTTAAACCATACACATCCATATATCGTCTATTGTTCTTATGATATGATCTGTTTGTAGCATTCAAATCAAATTCGAAGAGGAAAGGGAACTTTTTCACAGAAGAGAACACAGAAAAGAGCCGAGCATGTAGCTATTGCAGACATTGCAGATTGCAGTCATATTATGAAGAAGTGTGCGCTCACTCTCGTGTATACAAATGCATAGTTTTTTTTATGGTAAATGCAGCAGTATAGTAGTATCAGTCAGTCAGTACAGTCGGCAGTCTATGTGTAGTAAAAGTACCATTTTTGCCTTATGCATAAGACCACCCGCCTAGCATTGATCATCTTCACCTATCATCATCTCACTAACGCCAACACCGCACCGTTTGTACGCGTCCGATGTGTGATTGATTTGATTCTGATGATGATTCATAGGATCATTACATGAATTACTACCATAAATTATGTATGACTATTATACGGTTGTGCGGATTTTAACTGGGAATGCGGATGTCCCAAATAATTTTCACTGAAGGCCGCTTATTTTAATTTGTCATAGCGGGAACTTTTTTATTGATTTTTTACAGCATTTTATTGATTGCGGAAACTACATGAACTTAATAATTTTATCAGTCTAACTGTCGCAGTCAGCACGTGTGCAAACTTATTGAACAACTTAGCTTAGGTAAACTAGTACATATTAGCAATAACGACAGAATGTTTAAATGATTGTACAGAGGATTGATATAATTGATATAATTGTTTATTATGTTGTTTGGTTTTGGGATTCATTACGACTATGACTCAGTTCATTATAAATTTTACCTGATCATTTGACCAGTTCAATGCAAACATTGACAACAATTAACAGTAGCACAATATGTATTATTAAAAATAAGTAACAAACCTTAACTATCATGTAATATCACATTACTCCATTAAATATGTGTTTGGCAAAAATTAAACTTAGCATAGCATACAACTGGCAAAGATCATTACTTTCATGGATATTCTACATTACACCAGCTAGCTGGTTTCATTCATTTTTATCAGATTATAGCAATTAGAAGACTGCAATTTCAGTGCGTTGAACAAAAATAAGATCATCATCCAGCGTTAATAAAATCTGAAACAAAATGAAATTGATGGTCGGTCAGACATTCACAGTAGGCTAAGTAATAATAAATAACATGGAATACAGTCGGATAAAGTAGGTTAACTTACCATAAATGAGAAGAACATGCTAAATGCAGAGAGGAAGTGCCAAATGTCATGGGTATCGTAGAACCTTAGAAGCATGCACTCTCTATTAAAGGTTCTCGATTCTGCAGGCGACAACTGCCAAGACGTCGACTTATGAATAAATACGTAGAGGCTGAGGGCCCAAAACACTATCGACAAAACTATGTATATAGCTGGTTGGCATAAAATTTTCTCCTTGTGGGTGAGCTGCAATAAATAGAAAAATCGGTTAAAACGTTCGATTCATATAATTAATGGTTAAACAATTCTATAAATCAATTTTTATAGTTTAAGCAACTTACTTTCATAAGTATGTAAAAATTGGAATATAAAAATAAGTTCGACATGAATATCAACAGCAAATGTGATGCAAAATCTTGAGGCATTTTCCACATTCCATAACCCGCTATTGTCCAATTGGAAAGGTTTGCTATTGTTAAGAGAACCATCCGATCGATATACAAAGGAGTTAAGCATGCTCTTGGACTGGCAAGACAATCGTTTTTCCAAGTTTGATATATTCTTTGGACAACTCCACAGTCTAGAATATCAATAACAAACATACAAACAAACTGATAATTATGTGAAAGTCTCCATGTGTTAAAGTTTTTATGAAACACAAGGTTTCTTCCATGAATGAAATAGAAGAATCGATCTTACCTAATTTCCATCTTCCTAAATAGTATATCTGGACTGTCAAAAATGTGCAAACTAGCACATGAAATGTTGTGAATGCAATCCAAAAGTACAAATTGCCGACCATGACTCCAATAACTCCCAGAAGAACTACGAAGGCTAGACTAGTGAAAGCCATGTACCTGTAAAAGCAATAAAAACCACAATTTAGTCGCGCTTCAGTCGACAATGATGGATTATTGCAATTGGAGGTTTGCATAAAGTGCAATAATATTATAAACTTAGTACTCACGCGCTAGCGTTGATATCCGGGTGTCTTGTTTGATATATTTTCAGCATACACAAGATAGCGTTTACATACATAAAGCAGGTATCTACAAACAATAAAGTAATGTGAAAAACAAAATTCATTAAACCATAGTCTAGTTTTGTCTTCGTTCACTTCCGACAAGATGCTTTTGGGCCTAACATTACTTACCAAACTGAAAATTTGAATGATTCGGACAAACGTGATAGCAAGCACTCAGAACGCCCTCCATGACTAACGCAAACCCCATTGCGTAAAACAGTCCGTAATGACGAGGTATTCCACAGTTCTAAAAATAGTTTAAGCATTTTTTTAAGTTGAGCCATTATAGTATGCGTTTTATAACTTGAATTTCTAAAATTATTTTCTAAGACTTACAAGCTCTAATAGCCGATTGCAATCCTGCATAACTAAATGCTCATGAAGTCGTTCTTTACGAACAACAAGTAAGAGGAAGAGGAGTCCTAATGTTATATAACCGATGTTGGAGTACACATGATTAAAATCACTCAACAGCCACAGGGGATGTGAACATAAATAGTTATAATAGCATAAGTCTTGATTTCCAGTCGTATGAAGCACTTTCTGATACGTGAATACCTGCAAAAACCAAAAATATTATTTTTAAATACTTGGCCAAAATACACATACGTTTACATGAGTTTAATTACGACTGTACGAAAAAACACATACCAACTGAACCACAGGTAAGCCATAAAAGACAGCAACAGTAAACAAAGTGTACAAATATAGTTGAGATTTTTTAGCAAGAATTCTGGGATTTTTTCTGGCCAAAGCTGCAACACACAATCCACGGTGAGTTCTGGAAAAATCGTAACGTAATATTTCATAGCTCAAATGACATGATTAACCTGACAATTACTAATTGTCTTATTTCTTATTATCCTAACTATATTTGTCATCAGTATTTTGTCCATGTACTACATTCACTACATTCTATACAACATATATCGAGTTATGTCATGTTAGTTACCTGTACACGTCCTTCTCGCGGTTCGCGTCATCCATAAAATCTATATCCGTTTCATCCAGCGATGAATCTGAATCTGCCAACCAATGTTGATTACCCTCAGGATCATCTTCGTCTACATCTGCAATTGTTTGTAGGGTGCTTGGCCCTAGCCGAGATTGCGAGGGTTGATGGAGAATAGGTAAAGTGTCCGATTCGGGCCCTGTGAGTGCATCATTTACCGTGGACCTGCTTGTTTCTCCATTAATATTTTCAGCATCTGTATCGATATATACACTAGCGGAAATTCCTCGTGATCTAAAAAAAACAATAAACAATGAATTGTTTATTTAATTAATAAAATTAATCTTTCATTAAAATAATCACACGCCCACATATAATAGTAGGTATGTTTTATAACGATAAGTCAGCTACCTGCAGCTGTAAGTGCATGATACGATGAAAACGAAAACATAAACTAGAACGAATGTTCCACCGGTTCCAAATATTGCAGCCAAATATTCAATGTCTGTTATTTTTTCGTGAAGGACAACTTCAACATATTTAACACGATCCTTATCAATGCTAAACAGTGGACTACGGCTATGCAACAGGGGCTGCGCATTTCCATCCGCGTCATCTGATCTTTTACATCGAGTATCATCCCCATGCATAACAAACACAATGTAAAAGCCATTTGGGAAGTCCTCTTTCTGCAAGCATAAAATCATAAAACCTTTAAATTAATAGTCAATAACGCAATCTTATTTAAAATGTTGAGCTATAACATATTTATAAACGTATGCCATGGACATCATCGCCATCATTACCCGTAGAGTCATTCCAGCTTTCTTTGACATTGTCTGCCAGTATCCTTCAAACTGAACGTTATTTTCTTGGTCCAAAATGGGGCACTAAATTATAAATACAAATGATATATACCTCTTAACCATAGCCAATTTGTCTTAAGCCGAAACAATAATTTGTGGCAGTTTACAAAAGTTAAGTTAAAGTGAAAGCATGGCATCGGGAAAGTAGAGCGATAGTTAAGATTCACTTACTGATGCATTTTGAACGGAAACAGTCATGCAGCTAGTGTCGTTAGATGTTACTTCCAACAGAACAAATCTTGAATTAGATGGCGGAAATACGAACTGAAAGAATCGTGGAGATAGAGGGGACACATCGACTATTTCCGGCTTATCTAAACTGTACATTTAAATTAAGCATTAGACATTTACAGCAACCGTTGGTACATAATTATTTTTTTTACAATTAACAAACCTCATAATAAAGTTGTTCTCTAATGAGACATTTACGGAAAAGTAGATCGTCTTGATACTGGATGTTGAGACGCTCACTTCGATAGTTCTATCTGATTCCTCCTGTCCCGAAATATTTCGTCGATACAAAGCAATATCATTTTCAGTACACAGCGTTCTGCTTGCAACTCGGTATTCCTTACTGAAATGTCAGGAAACGGCTATCATTATAAAACTGGCTTATGTAAAACAATTGTATTAAAACTTTTGAATTCCCAAACAATATACCTGTCATATTTTGACAATACAGGCAGCTGCCATGATAGGGAACTTTTCTGCTGACGCACCACAAATGTGATGGGATAGTCTACAACTGCATCCTCGTCAACTTCCACGTGGATTCTAATGTCTTCATTCTGTAATATAATGATGTATATTGGGTATATTCATATGAAAGCTTAAAAAATCATTTTGAAATAAAAAACACCCAATTAAACATACTTTTTCTTCGCCAAATCTCCTGTACTCCTTGAAGGTGAAGAGGTAAATGATCTCAACCGTACTGTTAATTCCTTGGGTATCCTCTTCCCCAACGCGTCCATTAATCACGATGGGATGTAAATGCATTCGTGTTCCAGCAGAAGTTGTCGGTATTGTCGTGGTTGACACGTTTACGCTTTCTTCAACCGTTTTCGTTTCCAAACCGCAACACGTTTCCAAGTTTAACAAGCATCCTACGACAACTATGATTGCTCCCCACATCTTGACAAGCGAACTTACACTCGGACAAGATCAGAACAATCTTCCGTCTCTATTTGGTTTCCAGTAATCACGCCGCCTCCATAGTCGACTGAATAGAAAAACTAGCGTAGAGGCTAATTGTAAAACCCGAAACCTAAAAAGATTAAAATGATTTCAATTGATCATTATCAACTATCGTCAATCATCATAACATAAATATTACATGCAAGCTTTGAAACAATGATAGATTAATCCGAGGTCCAGGGTGCAAATTACTTACGAAAATTAATTGTGTGCGATTTCCTCTCACTTTTTTAACTATGCAAAAGCTGACAAAGGAACTACGTCACGTCACATAAACAGGATGGCGAATGAGTCATCCTCGACAGTGACAGTACACATCTATTGTCAATGTTAATGTTGTTGTACACTTTTCTCCAGCTCAGCTCCAAAAGACTCCAGACTGATTGTTAAAGATTATAACTGTCGCTTCTTCACCCGATAAAATAAATGTTTACTTGGATGAATAATTATTTACGCCAGTCAGTTAATCAGTCTTTGTTCTGTACTCTTAATAACTTCTATCATTGAGTTCACAACACAAAAGACAACATAACATCAGATGCTATGAACTAACAACATCGCACCAAAACAGGTGTTTTTGACAGTAGTGCGACGAATGGGATGGGATATATATGAGTGATCTACTGATCTGACTCACTCATGTCATATCTGTGCATGCAAAATGCATGCAATGAACATCGAACAGAACCCCAGAATATATTTTAGCCATTCATATTGCATTAAAGTTCGTAAGCTCGTCCGTACCTTTTATGATATGAATCTGACTGAAACTGAAATAACTACGATAACCGCTTATCTTGAATCCAATCCGAAAATGAACTATAGGGTTATCAACTTGATAACGTATTGGAACATTATTCCAAGTCAAAATGGATATAATGCGATGCATATTATTCCATCCGATCGTCACATGAGTCATGAGATGAAAAGATGATAATATGCTGCGCTGTGGTAGGTAAGAGAGTCGCATTTGCATTGCATATTATTAGTGGTGGGGGTGCTCGATGATGCTCTTATTTACATCAGCTGGTTTCATTTTCATACTGCACACTTGAATTTGCACAACACGGACATCATCCTATAAACAGAAAACAAACGAAGCTGCTGATATCAATTTGGAGGTGTTGTTGGATAATTAAAAAGTGAAGGCAGTAAACATGTTACAGTTACACATGCAAATTGCAAATTATAATTTAACGGATTTATAAAGTAAAAATGAGGGAACGGTCAGGTACAAATATTAACGAACGAGTTTTCGTGACTGTGAGATTGTGACTGAGCCATTTATCATTTCTGGAATTAACAATTAATAAAACCCAGGAGGGCAGAGGGGTTGAAAGTTGAATTATAAAGTACATTTTCAATTTTGGAAGTGAAAGCATCGTTCGTTCTTACGTTATTCATTAGCATGACAGTCAACAGTGCGTTGAATGTGGCATTTTGTAACTTAATTTTTAGTGATTGATTGCTTGGTGAAAGTCGTAATTGTTATGAAAGAACGTGGACGGTGGAAAGCCCTTCATCATTCCTCCACCACCATCCCAGTAATAGGATCATAGGCATTTTTTAAGGAAAGAAGAACAGTGAAAGGAAATCAGTCGTCAGTCATGGGTAACACACTTGTCGCGTACGCCCCATCGTTGATCCGCCCTGTGGAGTACTACCTCACTGATATCCCTGAGTTAAACTTTGATGCAAAGTAAGAACTTTAAAAATACTATAAGAAATTGATGGGGTTTACTAACTAAATTACTAGAGAAATTGCGTATTACACTTATTTTCCTATGACTTTCTCTTACAGCTTGGGCTCAACCAGATTCTTGAAGGTATGTCGTGCCAAGCAGGGTCCGATTTTATGGGTGGTGAAAGTCTTTGTAATACACGAGCACACAGTTCCAATTCAAGCCTATTGCGAAAGGTTGATGACACTGAAGCACAGTCTGAGCAGTACGCCTTCTCCAAACTGTCTCCCGTTTACTAAAACAAGTGTAAGTTGTTCATTAATTTAAAGGTCTTCCTCTTAGGATTTATTTATTAAATCTGCTTGTTTCAAACAAACAGGTAACTTTTTCTAATATTGAATATGCTAGCAAACACTAATATATTTGTATTTTTTTAACCTAGTCTACTGAAAAGTCTGTCATCGCTATTCGTCCCTATGTCAAGTTTTCTCTGTATGATCGGATGTCAACTAGACCGTTTATACAATGGCCGGAGAAACTATGGATAGCGTTCCAGCTTTTATGTGGTTTAACTCAAATCCATAAGCATGGCTTATGTCACGGGGATTTAAAATTAGAAAATATACTTATTACTCCAGGTATAGCATTTTAACAAACTGATGGGTCTATTTGATTTGCTGATGAAAAGTATATATGAGCAATGTAATTCTTTGCAGGACTCCGATTACTTCTTTGTGACTTTGCCCCATATAAACCTGTATATCTGCCGAGAAACAATCCATCCGCTATTTTTGGATTTTTCTTCGATACTGCTGGAAGGAGGGCCTGTTATGTGGCTCCAGAACGATTCCATGATGATAAGAGCAGGTTGGGTGCTGATAACCTTCTAACGCAAGAAGATGAGTTGAAGCATTTCTTATCACCGTCAATGGATATTTTCTCAGCGGGGTATGGATTTAATTATCTTCAAATACAATCACGTTCAATTGTAGCCTTCTTGTCACTGGTTGATTACTAATATTTATGAAAATTGTTTTGGTGTAGGTGCTGTCTGATAGAACTTTTCACGGAAGGCCGAGTGCCTTTTGATTTGTCCCAGTTGCTTTCGTTTTGTTCTGTGGAATATGACCCATCTTCCGTTTTACAACAAATTGAAGATCCAAATGCCAGGGAGTTAGTTGCTCATATGATACAACGGGATCCCTCTTTACGAGCTTCAGCGGACGAGTATCTTACAAGATTTAGGGGAAGACTGTTCCCAGAAGTTTTGTACTCAACACTGCAGTCATATTTTGATATCCTAGCGTTTCAACCGCTTATGAAACCGGATTCCAGAATGGCGAGGCTTTGGCAAGACATCAAGTAAGGCTGAATGGTTAACTGATTAAAGTGGTGCTCAATTAAATGGGGAACGAATTTTATCGTATGTTTCGGTTTATTTTGTAGAAATTTGCCAACAGACACTACGTTAGGACTGATATTTACGTCTCTAGTAACTGCAGAAATCCGTGGGCTTCAATCAGTAACCGCCAAGTTGTATGCTCTCCACTCTTTTCGAATGTTACTGGATAAATTGACCGACGAATCGATACTAGAACGAGTTATTCCGTACATCACATTTTTACTGGAGGATCCCACGTCGCCCCGTGTTAGAGCAGAAGCTTTAACAGCACTTGTTGACTGCTTGGACTATGTCAAGGAAGTACCTCCGTCGGACTACAACATATTTTCTGGTTATATATTCCCCGCGCTGGAAAAGTTGGATCGCGATGTCGCAGTTAGGATATCTCTGGCAAGAAATGTTGCTAGACTAGCAAAAATATCAATGAGGTTTGCTGGCTAACAATTTTTGTAATTCATGAGGTTTTACTTCGTTTAATCATGAGGTTAATTTCTGTTTTCAACCTATTTGTGTGTTTATTGTTAAAGGTATTTGGAAGCATCGTTCCTGCATGATCCAGAGCGATTAGATCAACAACATCCCCAGTTTGTTTCTGAATTGCATTCACAACGAGATTCTATTGCTGGATTTTTATCGAATATATTGACGGATAATGATCCTGTTGTGAAACGTGTTTTAGTGTCCACGCCAGGCTCGTTGGAGTCCTTGTGTGCATACTTTGGCCCAACTAAAGCTCACGATATTCTTCTTTCTCATTTGATTACGTTCCTCAACGACAAAGAAGACACTCACCTGCGGATAGCGTTTTTTCAATGTATACCCTCCGTCGCGTCATTTATTGGATCGCACGCAGCTCCTCTTATCATTCCACTTATAAAACAAGGACTATCGGATGTTGAAGAATTCGTTATGAGAGAAGGACTTTTAACAATTAAATCATTGGCGGAAATAAACTTTTTCCGTCATCGATTCCTATTAGATTTACTCGAAGAAGTTTTGCCGTTTGTTATTCATCCCAACTTATGGCTTAGATACGCAAGTGTTGGTGTGATAACTAGTATAAAAAATAATTTATCTGAAGTTGACGTTCATTGTCACATAATTCCAAAGTTAAAGTCCTACCTAAGAGTCTTCTCCGGATCTTTGTATGGCGTGAATGAAGTGTCTGTGCTAAGCAAATTAATATCACCATTGGATCGGCAAGTTTATGAGAGCTGCGCTAGAGCCAAAGGCAGCTTATTATCTTCTGCTATTGAATATCTTCGGAATACAGACGGAAAAACTGGTCAGCCTGATTCACCCGAGGTTGCTAATGTAAGTCATGTGCAAATATAAATATGCCCATTGCATTTGCTATTCACGGAATAAAATAATTTATTGCAAATTCTCAATTTCATTCGTTGCCTTTTTTAAACAGTTTATAATACGCTTGAAAGCAGAAGGACTTCCGATTCCTCTGGATGCTGTTTATACTTCATTTCTTCAAAAACACATTATGAAAGTCAATACACAAAGATGTCTTAGAAATACCTCAGCAGAAGTGTCAGTCTTCCCAATCACAAATAGCAAAGGCAGTTTTGGAGGATTTACACAGCAGCAATTGCAGAGTCATTTGCTTATTATGACGACCCCTCCAATCAAGGAACTTGACTATAGGACCTCAATCTCCACATTTTCAACAAGTGATGGTGTTGTTGCCCATCTACCCGGATCATCAGTGCAAAGGGGAGGGTCGAATTACAGAAATCAACCGACTCCTCCCCAAAATCATGCAGTGTTTACTGATAAACCTCGTGGTATACTTGTTGCTCACTTGGCAGAGCATTCAAGCTCTGTAATTAAAATCACTCCGTTGACCACCTTCAAGGGTTTATTTGCAACCGCGTCGAGAGATGATGTTCGTATTTGGGATGCAGAGAAGATGGAAGGAAGAAATGTTGCTAATAGATCAAGATGTAATATTCGTCTTCCTGGAGAGAAAACTGTAAATAATATTACGTACGCTGCTGGTGCTAACATAATAGGGGTAGCGGATGACCAAACGCTGTATGGATTTAGGTAAAGATAAAACCAAATCCCACTAATATTCTATCGTTTTTTTATGCAAATAATTGGCTCAATTTTAAATTGGATACTTTTTATTTTCAGTGTTGAAAACATGATTGCACGTTGCGTGTTCTCATTGCCCATTGGTACGGCAAACGAACAACTCGGAATTCCTATAGGACTGGAGTCATACTCTCCGTATCTTATAATTGTGGGGACAGAATTGGGGGCCTTATTAGGATATGACACTAGAGTAGCCACTAAGGAGGTCTTCAAATACAACTGTGATCTGAAATGCGGTAAGTTCTCGAGCAAAACTGAAGGATATTAGATTTATTTAATGTAAATTGACGAGCATCTTAAGGGACTTCATCATTCGTGTGGTTATTATTTTTGTAGGACTTCTAACAGCCTTGTGCTCTGACGAAGAGCAAAACTGGATGTGCACGGGAAGTTCAAAAGGTTTCTTGAAATGTTGGGATCTTAGGTTTGGAATTCCTGTGAATACAATAAAAACGGATTATCCTGTTCGACGAATGAAACCTTCCCCATTTCATCCCTGGGGCGTGTTTACATCATGTAGGAACGTTAATGAACTCTCACTGTGGAATTTAGAAACTGGTTAGTAAAAGCCTATATAGGAAACAATTATCCATCAGTAAGCTTATTTATGTCGACAATTGTATAATGAAGTTTTTTTACACAACAGGAAATCGGCATATTTCATTATGGGCGAGTTCGCTTCCACCTTTATCAAAGCCTCCGGAAACATCAATTCCATTTCGTCCATCAACTTCCGTTCACGGAATCACATTTGTCAAAAACCATAATGCGGTGATAACAGCAGGAAGTGACTTCTGTGTTCGCTGGTGGGACATTGACCAACCTGCAGAATCCTTTACATTGATAAGTCCTGAAAAGCTGGAACAGCAACTGACCAACTCAACTTTCAACAAAAACGGCGAATTTAGATTTAGACTTGTCGACGGGGTGGAAGTAATCCACGATCTTAGCGTTAATAGCAACACTCAAGGATTCAACCCAGGCCTGAACAAAAAGCCGGATGTAGATGGAGGTCTAGGAAGCACTGGGAAATCTCCTAACGCAATGGCCTATTCTATAATGATGGGCTATGCTCACCATAATGTTATAACTGATCTTTCAAGCGTGGCTACCCCTAATCAAAGTTTTATTTTAAGTGGATCTTCGGATGGCGTTGTGAAGGTTTGGAAGTAGTCAAATTACCAAAGATATTTTTCCTGTATGTAACTTAATTAAGTAACTAAAGTTCATTATTTTATGTTGGCAGTGTTTAAAGTTAAAATGTTTTGTGGTAGTTTTTAATTTGCCGTACGCTCAGAGCGTTTAGTTGGGCATGGGCATACTATTTGTTTTATTTATTCATAAGAGTAGGTAAGTAAATGGTTTTGTAGAAATTTGATCATTACACTATTGTACTATTCGTCACTGTACCTAATTTAATGTATTCAACTACGTCTTATTATTAATATTGGTAAAAATATTTTATGCACTCATAACTTACGATCTATTTTATATAAAACAACTGAACTGCTATCAGTACACAGACAGATGCATTTAAGTAAATTTAAGCAGTACTTGTATGTATAACAAAGCCGTTTCACTGAACATTAAAAATAAAACATTTTGTAATCTCTATTACATTATACTGACTGTATCATTCATGACACCTGTCTGTTTTTACATAAGAACTTATGGCATTATACGACCCTGTTTTGTTTACCCTGTCTACCCTCAGTTTCATCAGCAATTAATTAATTAGTGCAGCGTGCCATAATCGGAAGACGTAGATGGCCTTTCCAAATCACTTTTGTCCATAGCATTTTTGTACATCGGAACTAATGGAGGGATTATTTCGGGGAAGCCGGGCAGTAATCTTTCTGACTCGCTGTCAGAGTCGTTGGAAGCCGATGGTCGGTATCGGAAAGTTTTCTTTCGCTCCATATAAATATAAAAGATGGCAAAAAAGAGCTAGAACAATGAAAATTGCACATCAATCAGTATAACTTTTGGGCAGTTAGACATGCAAATATTTTAACTTAATCTTAATTTTTACCGTTATAATGGCCGCTATGAATGGATATAAAGATCCCAGTCTATAGCCAACTTGATCCCAAAGTACGCCTCCAAGACTTGGCCCAATGAAGAGACCAAGAGCCAAAAACGAAGCCCACATTCCAGATACCACACTGTACAGGTTTAGATTGTCTGGGAATCCGTTAGCTCTACAAAATCATTTCATTGATTAGTAGTTTTAAAACGTGTTTATGTTGAAAATTTCAAAAATTAAAAGAATATGCATGAAATATCCTTTACATTGATTCTCTCAACGCTAAAATGAATGCTGATACTTGACAAGCTCCTACTCCTACTCCATGCAAAATTAGACCAATGCATGTGACAGGGAAGTTCCTAAAATGTATGAAAATTAAAACGAAGAAAAAATCATAAACTTATTGTCATTGTCATCATTGTTTGGTATGTAATTTAGAAAAATTAATATCTTACGTGTCAAAGGGTAAAAAGGGAGCAGGACCAACGAGTAAATGTGCTCCAATAATCAGCACAGAGCCATATACCACAACATACTTTGGATGACAAAATTTGTCCATCAACTTCCCCCAAAGGGGGGCAGAGATAGCGTAAGCTGCTCCAGTAAGCATGAAAATCAAGCCAACCTCAAAAACCGAAAAGTTGAACTAAAGTAAAGAAACATTAAAATTAAAACTCACTTTTTTCTAACATCATTGAAATAGATCACTATAAAAGATTTTCCACTTTCACCTGTCTCAGATGTGGCTCTAAAGTTGCGTTGAGAAAGCCAATGGAGTTTGTGCACATCCAAATATTCAAGGCAGCTAACTGCACTGCAGGTATTTTGAGAATCGTAAAAATTCCAAAACCTTCGCTGTCTTTACAATCGCCTCCGTTCATGGACCTTCCATTCGGAAGCAAACATGGAGTAATAAGAGCAATCGCTACCAAGGTCAGGCCTACAGCCATGAAGGGCGCGACAAAGCCACCCACCTATTTCGCAAATAATTTTTCTTTTGAATTTTCTGAAACGAACACTAAAACATTCAAGTGTTCCATAAATGTTATTGCTGTTATTACCTCGTATAAGGCACCACCAACAGAAGGGCCCATTATCAACCCGAGGCCATACATTGTTTCGAGAGATGCCTATAAAATTTATAAAAAAATAGTGAGAAACATAGCAGGGACAGTTTTTAATAAACCGACAATTAAGTTGCGATTGCATTATTTAAAGTATTTCATACAAATGTGGTGGCCACTGAATCAGGAAACTCCCCCGCAATAATTGTAAATGCGGCGGTCACAAACGCAGTACTGCATTACAAAGTACATTACTTTTAGCTTTAGTCATATAATCAATTAATTATGTTAAGCAACATACAAATGAATTCAGTATACCTTCCGATAGCCTCAAATATTCTTATCACGAATGAAAAGAAAATGAAGGAAAAGTGATCCTGAATTCGGTCCAAAAATCTAAAGGGTGGGGCAACGTTAGGATCTCAAAAATGAAATTGTATGGTTCACGCTGTTTTTAATGTAACGTCAGTTTGAATTGAGTTGGTCTTACCCGAATACAAAGCAACTGCATCCTGTAAAGAGGATCCCTGCGTTAAAGATCTTCTTCGCTCCGAAGTTATTCATCTGAAAGAGGTACAGTTAATTTTTTTAGTTTACTAATCTATGTATATAGCCGTTTATACCCAGTAGTTTGCACAGAAGATTGAGTACTTACGTATTTTCCATAAACCGGAGAGATGAGAAAGCAAACCAACTGAAACACTCCAAATACCAGGCCATATTCTGTAGCGGACGCTCCTTTTCTCTCCGCCTAAAAGACATGAATTATATCGATATTCCAATTGTAAATTCAGTGCGATTAAATCCTTGATATAAAAATTGTTTAAAAAATCAGACCTACCTCTGCGGGGTAGAAGGGGGCTTGCAGGGATGTCACACATGCTGAAAATAGGTACGCCAAAGAGAAAACGAACAAAGTCATCCACTGCCTTTTGGTGAATTTAGCGTTACACGATGGAAAACATTTCCGCAGCTTGGATCGCCAACTAGACTTCTTTTTTGGGGTACCCATACCTAAAGCTGGGTCGCTTTTATAAAGCGCAATTAGGTAATCCGATATATGTCTTGCTTTGCCCCTAATTGTAGGAGTATCTAATCTAAACTAAACTACAAACTTCATTCCTAAATCACCATTTTTATCGAGATTTTAATTTTCTAAATTGTTATAACTTTATTTAATTGCTGAAACAAAAACACATATTGAACATGAGGCTCTGGAGCACAGATTTAGTAGATGTTTGTTTGAGGCAGTTGTGGTGTACTATTTTTTATGCGGTGTAGTACACATTATTGTTCCACAATGTAAACTATGATGTTCCAATACTCACAT
>JAQGAI010001062.1:0-16139 GCA_034696905.1 Lepidocyrtus violaceus | reverse complement strand
TGCGTATCACAATACAATTGAAGAATCGTTTTGAGGAATTCAGCGAAATCATTCACTCCAACTAACTGAAAAGGGAACAAGTGATAAATACATGGCATGGTAGTTTTTGTGAGGATATTTGATTACGATGATGAAAACACAGTCCATGAAAGAATGCGAGGGAGACCGGTTTTGACATTGCCTTGCGGACAAAGTTAAACAACTTGGTTTTCGGATTGCTTTTAAGGATTTGTATCATGTTTTAATGCGTTGTTTGTTGTCAGCAGAGCAATGAAGAGCAATGCAGTTGGAATAGCGACTCTCTGAAAAAAAAATAAAGTATAGCAGCACATCACGCTTTTAATGTTATTTGTGTAGTTAGTAATGAAAAGGAGTGCCACGGGGGGAAAAGATATAAAATCTGTGGCACAATTCATATTTCTTTTTGGAATGAAGCTGAAGAAGGGAAACTATTTCCACTTCCACTGTACACCACATTAATAGATGGGTAGGTACTTGTAGTAATGGTTGCAGACCAAAACATTTGAAACTGAGGATTTTTACTTTTTAAACTTGATACCCCATCGCATCGTATCATACCAAACCAACTAGTGCATTTAGTCAATCAGATCTTATATGGATGCTTTCATAACATTAAATGTCCAACAAACTCACATAACATATTTGTTAGGAGGAAATATTATAGTGTAGGCTGAGTTTTTATGTCGGCGGCATCTTCTCCTTATCAGCAAAAGCCAAGACTCGGGTGTATAAAGAACGTAACTTTTGTAAACAATTTTTGTAAGGTACATGAACCTCCTGACAAATACAGAAGGAATTTTTTCTTCGCAGAGGAACAACGAACAGATCAAGAAGAGTGGGACGCTAATAAGGGACTTTCATAGTTAAAGGAAGAACAGAAGTAGAAACCTTTTTCCTTTTGTTTTCCATTCCAATCCAATATATAATGTAGAAAAAAATGAGAGGGAGGAAAAAGATGATAAGAAGGAGAATATCTATGGCTATATGCTTTGCATTATTTTTTTACTTTTTTTTTATCTTATCGGCTTCTGCTGGATATCGGACTTTTATCATGATTTTTTTTTAGCAGGATGAAATGAAACGAAGAAGCTGTTTTTTAACTTGACTTAAGGAAAGGTCCTAACCAAAAAGGCAAAAGATCTGTAAAGTACGCTGCGTTGTTGTTATACATCGTTTTCTCGTCCTGAAGGAGCTTTAAGGCAAACAGGGGAGATTGTGATATGATATGATGATGAGATTCTGGGATTCTATTCTCTGTTTAGAAGCCAAGCAAGCCATAAGACATTTCATATAAGACATTTCATTGTTGTTAAGTCAGAGAATGTTTTGATCATGGTATGGTCCTCTATAAAGGATGGATCTTTAAGATGATGTGATATAGATTTTTTTTGCGCTCTGAGAGAGAAAAAACACTGAAAAAAGTAATAGTGCATGCTGTGTGCAACCTCCCTACCTTCTGCCCATCACCATCATCATACATTTTTTTCATTAGAGGTTTAAACAGTAGTAAGTGAAGTAGTTATCTTGACTGCGACTCTCAGCTCACAGGTTATATAAGAAGCTAGGAAAAGAAGGAACCATGCATGGCTATCGACTTCTTCTCCTTCTTTCTTGTTGCTTTTTTTATTAGGGTTTTTGTTCTTGTGTTAACAAGGCTTCCCTTTCCATTTATTATTGTATGGGCATATTTATAGGAGAAGCCACTACCGACCGAAGCCAGCGTTGCGTTGTTGAAATAGAGAAGAAAAAACTCCAAATTATATTATGTAAGTAGTACGTGGCATGATGATGGCATCTGACTTGATGCTGTACACATGCCTCAAGGGGTACTTGTGTGTTTTATTTAAGATGGCATGCGATGGAACTCAACTTATCTTACCGCTTCCTCGATGTTATGGCTTTGCTGGTCTGTCCCTACCTAATAATAATAGAGAGAGAGAAAAAAAAACTTGAAAGGAAATGTACGGCACACTCTTGGTGTCTCTCACACCAGCAGCAGTGGCTCGTTCCCAGTTTTTATTGTTATGACCAATTCTATCATCTGCCCTCCTATGTGTGCCTGTTGTTATGTTTGGTGTGTGTCATACTGTTGTTTCTTTTGCCGATCATGATCATCATATCATGATTCCTTACGGACTATTATTAGGCTATGTAGTAACTATACTATATTCATATTTCCATATAGACAGCTATAAAAAATAATACTTTAATATATTTTTTTTCTCCTGAAAGAGCAGCAGCGACAGAACAACCCATTCCATTCTTCACCGCTCGGGGTCTTATTCTTTTTATAAGAATTTTGCTGTTTTAATCACCATGTTAAACATGTCTTATGTACCTGTACATGAAATTGAAAATGAGAGCTTTTTGGTAAGAAGTATTATGGCTTGTGGCTCCGACGACGGGTGGATTCTATGAAGTTAAATGGGAAATGCGCTTCACGCGTCGTCGGGAAATAATGGTGTTGTTTTTCCTCCTTTTCCTCCTCCAGCCGAGTCAAGTCAACTCAACCTAGAGCCATATAATAAAGTACATTTACATTACATAAGCCTGGCTCTTCTGCAACCAGCCAGATCGAATAAAATTAGGGAAAAAACGAGCTATGAGCTTTACGGTGCGAAAATCTATTAACGAAAAAAAAACACTCATATATTGGATTGGATTGCGGAGGGGTCGGGGTGGTGGCAGTGACGATGGTGGTGTTGACATTCTCTTGGGTAATTTTTTTTCACGTTTTCGAATGCTAGATATAACTATATCTTTATGCATGAGAATTCAATTTGAACCTCTCACCCTCTTCTTCCTCCTTACTGAAAATTGCCTAATAATCATGATCCTGATGGTCGATATTTTATGTTGTTACATACAAATGACATGACTCTCTAAACTGGAGGTGGATTCTTTTAACCATATTTGTATTTATTTCCTTTCAAACGAGAAGAGGCTCACAGCGGCTTTGAAAATAAAAACAGTCTAGTTGAAGAGAAAAAAACTGCGTCATTCTCTCTTCTATTTTGCACGAACTTTTGAATAGTTTTTACATGGATCATATGTAATCATAATCATGTTGTAGCATAGTAAGTTAAAGTATGTATGTTTGCATGAGAAATGAAGAGAGGACAGATTTTAATCCCAATTCTTGCTCATGTACCTATTTTCAGTAGAAAAGAGCAAGTTTTGCCCAAGCATACATAATACATGATATTATGCTCTTGTTTTAATTACAAGGAAGGATTTTCATTCGACTCTCCTTCACTTATTTGACTTTATTCCTAAGAATTCATTGTGGAATCCAATCCATGCCCATAAAAACCAAAAACGAAGCGAGAGAGAAACAACATAGGCAGGCAGAGAAGGAGAAAAAAGGTGTGTGGGGTGTGGGAAGGAGAAGAATGAGTGAGATCTTGTTTTATGGTGCATCAAATCTACAAGACAATTCATGAAGCTGCCAGGCTTTCTTATTAATGCCAAGCCGATGCCACCAACCACCACCACCGCATCATTTCATTTTCATCTCATCTCGCTCTAAACTAAAAACCAATGCACTCTTGAAAGGGAATTTAGTTGGGATTTCGTTTGGACAAATAATCATCATCATGGATGGATGGGAAAAAATGTGATAGTTCAGTCAGAATATTTTTTCTTGTAAGTAGTAAAATAGCTGTTGCTTTCTGGCTGTGCTAATGTAAGTAAATGTCGTAATAGGTTAGCTGTGTATCTTGAGAGTATAGCTTACTTACGCCTTTTTATTTCAATGCAGAGGTCTCTCGAAAGGAGCCTCATTGTGTCCATCATTCATATTAAAATATTACGGTGTGGCCAGGCCAGGTCTACTGGTTTGCTTTCATTCTGCTGAGGATAAGGATGGATGATCTGAAAAGTGAACTCAAGAAGACATCATCGCGATGTTGATGATGATGATGATCATGATAGTTTGGTTTTGACTAGAGAGATTGTTGTTGGTTTGATCATGATGATGGTATGGATATGGTGGTTTGGTTTGGTTTGTTATATCATGCCTGCTCTTTTCCTTTCTTCTTATGAGTGACTGCGAGCTGGGGTGTTGAGCAGTTCCCGTTTAGCTTTTTGGTTAGATTTTTTTCCCAACAACCCAGCAAAAGTCCAATCCAACCAAATATGCTCATCCTTCTTTTAGTTTATCCATCCATCCATCCATTTTTACTACACACATATAACAACCTACCTCTATTACTTTATTACTGCTAACTTCTATACAAACCTTCTTCTCCTCTTCTCTTTATAGTTGATTGTGTTATATGTTCGCCTCCTGACTGACTGATGATGGGAAGAATGAGAGTATGGCCATTCTTCTTTCAGGAAACCAAACTGCAGCCCATTACGTACATATAAACTATTACACAGATTACCACCACCAGCAGGAGCAGCAGCAGCAGGAGCAGCTTTTTTTTACAATCACATCACATCAGAACGCGATATACAGAGCTTTTAGCTCTTCTCCGTGCCTATTCCCACATTGAGAAGACTTAAACTTTTGGGACAATATAACATATTTTTACTCTATAAAGTTTAGAGGGCCATGCTAAAGTAAAGTAAAATAATATGACTTAAGAAGCTAAAGGGAGAGAGAGAGAAAAAAAAGTTCATCACATCATGATAGTTTACGCTTAATATATATGTATCTCTCTCCTCTTGTGGTGGTAGAATAGTACCAGCAACAACAGAACAGTAAACTAGAAAGAGTACTCATCATCAGCACTGTGTACAATTACTTTTTTTTTGGTTTTAGGCTGGTCGGTCGCCCGTCATTCCTCAATTGAAAAGTTTAGTCTTACTCCTCTTCGTCTGATCTCCATTCAGAGCTGTTTATAAGTAAGTTAAGAGAGAAAAGAGAATTGTCATGCATGTTATTTATATGCTTGATGATACATGCAATTCCAATTACTATTAAGAATCATCATCATCAGCAGCAGCATCGTCATCATCCTCACTTCTTTTTACCTCTTGTTATGTATGTATAACGTAATAGTAATGATATAGATAATTTTTTTCTGTGTGAGTGAGTGACGAGCAGAAGAAGTGCAAGAGAATCATGAAAAAAATCTGTTAGTCCTTTCCACTGAATAATCTTCCTAAAAAGTGTTTTTTTTTCCTCACGGGACGGATGGATGATGATGGACGGGGAAAGAAAGTAAATCTCTGTCCAAGAAGAAAAAAGCTGGACTTTTCCTCGTAAGGTTTCTCGTAACATAAGTTAAGAGAGAAAAAAAGTATTATTATATTTATACTGTGGCAGCGGAGGAGGCAATTTTTTTTCTTGGAAGTACTTACATAAGTTGTGCTTTTGTGTTTTTTTTTGAGAGAAAAATATTATTAGTATTTGATTGAAAGGAGTCAGTGTTGTAATATAGATAGTTTGGGTTTGTCAAAATATGGTAGGGATATTTGTATGTAAATTTTTTACGAGTTTATATACGGCTTGTTCTGTGGAGGTCTCATCACAAACATTTAGCGTGTCATTGGAACAGAGATCAAGATAAACCAAGATAGTATGTGCAACAGTTATGCATGATTGATTGATGATATGCATAATAAGTAAAATGGAATGAGTTACAGTTTTTACATCTTATCATCATCATCATCCAGGGAAAATGGGATTGATGAGGGGAGAGTATGTATGTGATTATTTATAAATGTGGAATACACGGAGAGATGAATGAGTTAATCTGACAATGCAAAATATGGTCTGTGTTGTTGTGTGGAGTAAGTCAAGTTAGTGGAGGAAAAAAAATGTCCTTAATGGATTGTAATTTGTAAAACTGTGATATGGAAATCAAGTGAAAAAAAAGAGTTCGGCAGATGTAAGCGAAATCAGAGACACTGACTGAATGTGACACAACGACAACAAAATTTCTGTCATGTCAGGATGATAAGGAAAGTGATGATATACATACATTCAACATTTGGAACGGACCTCCTTTTTTCTCCGAGAGACACAATTTCTCAGATTTGTTTAAATATGGGGTATGTGCAAGCAGAAATAATAAGGTTTATATTTTAGATTAAAAAAATAAAATTAGCAGATCTATTTATGTTCGTCATTCAATTTTTTAGATAGTTTATTAGTTTTCAATAAGGCGTAGGCGAATTAATAAATCAATGAACCTTCGTATTAAAAATTAAAATTAGAGCATGTTAACTAGCATAAGTAGCAAAGGTGTTTAAAATTAGAATTAGGTAAAATGTAATCATGCAACAATATGTGAAGGTGATGGGAATCAATATTGATGACTACCCTGTAGCTCGTTCCGTACTGTCTGATGATAAGCTATACTTAACAAACAGTTCAGTAGTTTCACTCACGTTTTTCTGTTATTCTGTCAATTTACTGAAAAGGAATGTGTGTTGAATGAGCTGACATTAGTCTTGGCTTGTGTTTTGGCACTAGCCTAGTGTACAGACGAAAAGTACAAAAATTGCAACAATAAGGAAAAATATGGCAAGAATTTTACAAAAATTGTTGCATTGAATTTTTGCATTCGAGATACATTGATTGTTAGGCTGTAGGCATGCAAGGGTTGTAAAGCTATTGTTTCATTCAAGAATATGCATGAAACGATTTTTAAAGGAATTTTTTTGGTACTTTTTGTCGAATTCGCTGTTTCAACCCTGCGCAGCAACAATCTACCAAAATGTGTGTTGGTTGATGAATGAATGTAGTTAGTGTAGATGAACTTATAACTTGAGTCGAATTGTGATCGTGATTACAAACAATAAGGGCAATCGAATATGGTTTGAGTGGGTTTAAACAAAAACGTTCACAGATTCTATTAAGGTACATGTGTAGGTATAGTAGTTGGTCGATGGTGCGGTCTGTCTGTCTGGCGTAATATGCGTTCGTTTTAGACAATGCAGTAAAAACTCATGTAAATGTCATGTTAATTTTTTCCCTATTGTTTCCTTTTTTTCTGTAGGTGGAGGAATGGGTGGATCAAGAATTCCATCCATACGAATTGTAATGATAGTGATTTGCAATTGTAAAAATTAGTAGTCTACAAAAAATGGGACCAAGAGGAATGCAAACCAATGCAATGCAAGCAACCTTTGAGAAAATGATTAAATATATAACACACGTGCTTTGGGAGAAACGATTTTAACTAGAGAAGAGAATTCCACTTTTTTATTAAAAGCAACGTTAAGTTTTTAATTGTGATTTCCGAAACCTTTGTTTATACAAACAAACAATGCAAGTGAAATGCATAACCTGATAAGATTAGCAAAGAAAGAGTAACTTTATCTTCGTCGGCTTCATCGAAAGTCAATGCAAACAACAACAATGTCCAGTCCCAGTATGAGTGATGCAGCCGACACTCCAGTCTCCGGGTCCTGCGGAAGCCCCAGTCCACCTAGCCCGTTGTCAACGACAAAGCAGATTCTGGATTTCAGTAGTAGTAGGAAGAATAAGGACTCCAGTGAATCCGACTCTGCGAATGATGTCTCACCAAAAACTGCCGATAATGAACGAAGTGTGAACTCATCACCTGCAACTTTAGTGCCAACTCCCAGATCAACCCCTCCCGTCAATGGAATTCTCACTCCGCCAAATGATGTGGAAGGGAATGGGGAGCCTTCCAAAGTGGGGAAGCCTGGAGGGAGATTGAAATTCTTTAAAGGTAAGAAGAAACAAGAGCTCTAACATTCTGAAATACTTTTTCTCTTCTCTTTTTAAAGTGAAAGTGGTGAAAGCAATTTCTAATTTTCTCAATTTCCTGTTTTAGATGGAGTACTTTGTCTGGAGCTAACTCATCACGGGGACGGGGAAAGGACGAAATGGGTACAGATTCGGAGTAAAACTGTGTTTCCCACGCTGGTCCATACAGTGAAAGAAGCAACCATTCCTTGTCACTCCACACCGTCTTCATTTGCCAGTCCGTCGTCCCTCACTCATAATCATCGTGTGGAAAGTTCAACTTCTCACAGCCGTAAATATTCATTTTTTTCTTTGGCTGTTACATACAATAATTCCAAAAATTATTGAATTTGAAGATAATTTTATTTTTCTCTCCCCAGTTTCGGATGATGCTTGTTCAATGCTATCCTCCCCCCGAGTCCGCGAACGGGATTGGAAACAAGCCGTGCCTCAAAGAGGAGTCTCAACCTGCCTTCAATTCTACATGAAACCAGCTCCTTGTGCCCTTAAACTACGTGGTAAACTGAAAGAGTTGTCGTACTCTCAGGATCACAAAAGAAAAAGATGGCCTTATAACAGTCGGGAGACCGATGATCTATTCCTAAAACTTAAAAACAGTGTCCAGTGTTCCTGTGATGAACAATCTCGTGTACTTACAGACAGTAGTAGTATTAGTGTAAATAATAATAATAATGACAGCAAGCAGAATTCCAATGACGAAGATGACAACGATGGTGGTGATGATGATGAAGAGAATCTATCCAAATCCAAGAGAAAGTTAGTGGAAGAAACTAGAAAACCCGCTAAGGCCGCCTCCAGGAGAAAAGGGTCCCTTCATAAAGTTGTAGAACATTTGGAGAAAGTGGCGGAAGCGCATAACAAACTGTTCATTAGAGAAGCCAACAATAAGTCATCCAAAACGAATGGGGATGTGAGTGAACCCGGGAGAAAGTGCAGTTCAGTGAAAATTCCCGTAACGCCTAAGAAGCGACTATTTAACGAAGTGGAGGGGAGAGAGTCAAATAACATCCGTCCAAAAAAGAAATCACCCAGTAGTAGTGCTGCCCAGGATGCAGCCAGGACTATATTAAATGTCCCAGGCTTAAATAGTGACTTTTACAAACGACACACACCTACAAAATTAGCCAAATCTGGTGGTCATCTTCCACCCACACTTGCTGGTGTAGATAACCTGGTTGATTTCTCAAAGAGCGGTAGGAAAAGTGGGATGGAAATCAGCAATTCTCATAAGCGGAGTAACCGTAGTCCTCATTTTGGTGCCAAAACAGTTTCTCCTGGAACAAATTCAAGTGGTGGTAGTGGTGGTAGTACGCTTAAACCAGGTTTTACATCAGAGCTTGTCGACCGTTTCTCTTCCACAGGAGGCGGAGGAGTGGGAAGGAATGCCACCAGACTGTCGGATGAACACTTATCCCCCATACATCACAACGCTTCAAGTGAACTTACGGAACAGCAGTATTTCCAGCAGCAAACTGTGTCAAAGGCCATTTCCTACACTATTAACTCACTACTGGGATCCGGCTCTGTAGCTAATGAGTCCTCCTCATCCCTCCCAATTCCTAAAAGGTTGGAATACGCAAGTAGTCAGAAGCTGCCAACGGAAGTACTTTCCCCTCACTCCAACACAAACTATCATGGCCAAAGAGAAAGCAAGAATAGTTCCCAGAACAGGAATGCGAGTGGCTCCCGTCCTGACCAGGATCAGAAGTCCTTTTTACGGCACCTGCTAGACACCTCAGATCCCATTCCATCAGTGAAGTCCTCCCGAGAAAGTAGTAGTAGTTCCAGCAAGAATCTTTCCCGATCTGCTCCTGTTAGTCATGCCAGTAGTAGTAGTAGCAGCAGTAGGAATAGCAACAGCGTTCCAACCGTCAAAACGTCATCAAAACCTAGTAATAATAATCATCACTCCCATCATGATGCAGTAGCGGCAAGCATGAGCGGTTCCTCTTCGTCGAAAAGTTCGACTGGAAAAAACAGTACTTCATCTCATGGACCTCTCCATTCTGGGAATAAGGATTCGATGTCCGAAGTCCACCAAAGTATAGCAACGAATATAGCTTTGCAACAACTAATGTCGCAGTTGCCCTTTGGTGGTGTTACGTCACCATACGAGTTATTGGCTAGGGGAGCCGGAGGCAATCAACATTCCACTGATGCACTGACTGCAGCCGCTGCCGCCGCAGCGGCCCTCCAGTATGGCTCTCTTATTCCAGGGAATCCTTTCGCTCCCGGGAGTAATCCGATGGCAGCGGCAATGGCGGCATCGTATTTTGGGATGATGCAGCCATTGCCAAACTTTCCTATTTCCGCTACACCGCCATCCTCCTCCTCCGGTGGTTCTCAGTCATCCCCGCCACCACCAATGTCGAACAAGAGGAGTAGCGACAGCAGTAGTAGTAATAGTGTTCGTAAACGTCAGCATGAGCTTTTAAATTCCAATCAGCATCATCATCAGCAGCAACGGGGTTCATGGCCAGGGATGGTCAATGGCAGTGGTCCACATTCTCATGGAACTTCTTCATTCCGGAAAGCATCTACAGCTACGACAGCTTCAACCAATAGTCAACGTCAACATTCGCCTTCCCCTGGGAGGTCGTCTAGTGCAATATCTTCTGTGGAAATTCCTTCGTCGTGTGGAGCTTTGAATTTAAGTGCAAAGAAAAAGAACAGAGTGGAGGAACAAGTAGATTTAGGTAAAATCTAAATTATTTTATGATATGATTTGACTATGAATTGTCTATGAAAATTGGGAAAAACTCATGACATGATTTTCTTTTTTTTATTGCAGATGCTCCACTGGATTTATGCAAGAAATCATCACGATAATTCTATGAAAAAAAAATTATTTCAAAGTGTAACTTAATATTTAAAATATACAATTAGCATAGGTAGTTAAACAATGTAATTTGTAAAATCGTTTATATTTTAACTCGACTTGTTTTGTTATCAATGTTCGGTGGTGCCGGAGTTTTAATTATTTTTTAGCTAAAGAAATACTCGGATTTTAAATGATTATTGTTGTAAATTGTATCGTTCCGTACCTAACAGGCTTTAAATGAACTTTTTCCTTTTTCTATTCCGCACTCATCCGCAGTAGTTTTGAGATTTTTTAATGTTTAGTAGAAAAATGAAATGAATTGAACAGGTAAAAACTCATTACGACTTCCTTCATCGTTAATTAACTTATGATTAAGCTCCGTTTTTCAAATTTAAATATTATTATATTTAATTTGGTAGTTTATATTTATTTATATTTTATAAAAAGGAGTCTACTATTTTGCCAGTGTACTATTTATACTTTCATAAAAAATACGCTGGTTTGACTGAGTCTGAGACTTGCTAGGTAATTTATAATTTTTATAGTGAAAAGTTTTTGTTAGAACTCATCTCATCGATAATTGCTTTTGTGAAATGAATTGATCGTTATATTATCGCTACTGCTAAATGTATTTAACTAAACAACTGATGTGATTCTGAAATCGGTATCCGGTCGGATTGAATTTTAGTATCATTTAGAAAATCATCACGATATTGACTGCTTATTCGGTATCTCATGACTTGTGTGTCGTTTTCAACCGTCTATGCCTTTCCAGAAAGAAAAAAAATTAGTCTGCGCATCTACTACTAAAAAAACTAACTATAACTAACTAACTTTGTCTATGCTACTGCTATACATTTTATACCCATGTGTACTTTTTAATTACGACAAATTGTATGATTAAGTCTAAAATATAGATTATAAATGTTATAAGCAGTTCATTCAACATCCAATCCAATGCAAAGTAAAGAAAAATGCAAGCAAACTTACAGATACAAAGATTGCCGATACAAATAGATAATTTTTAGAAGAAAAATATGATACATAAGACTTATTTGTTTTTTCTCTTTAATCCTGCGATCCTCCTGTGCAGGAAGTTTTTGTGCCAATTTGTGTTTCATTAAACCAAAACTGATTTTCTGTGTTCTGTACAAGAGATGATAAAAAAATAAATGTGGCTATACATACAACATGTGGGATACAACTATTTTAGCAACGTAAATATAAAATAAGCATAGAAAAATATATACTTACAATATTTAGCTTGACGAATTACTTTATTGAAACTAAACAAAAAAACTATGCCTTGCAAATATTGTTTTTCAAAGTTTTTGATAATGAAACTGTTTTTAAATTTGGATGATGATATTTGTAATGTAAGTCATGTTAGAAAAAAGAAAAACTCTCAAAGTGCCCTCTTGTGAAGTGTACCTTCAAAACTTGATACAATGCAAATTTAATGCAAAAACTCTGTCTGTGCTATTTCCATTTTTCAAGCTTAATTATTAATTAATCTAATAAGAAGAATCTATACCTTAACGCAAAGGAATAATTTTAACGAAGAAGGTTCCTCATAAAAATTCCTTTCATTTTGCAATTTTTAGGGCTGATATTTTTGTCAATGAGCTAAACTAAAACTATCCAGTTTTAACTAATTTATTTCGAAATCAAAATATAGCAGTTTGTACAATTTACACTTTAGATACTAGATCTTCATTCAAATACAAGCTGATGTACTGTTATGGAATATGTAAACGGAACAAGTCTTTTAACAAGCCACCCGTGAAGTACTAAATTATTTACCTTGAAAATTGTTGCGTAACTTAAATTGTATTGTTAGTCGTAGGCTATGAAATTATTTACGAAACAAGTATACATCAACTTTAATGTAATATGTCAGGAACAAACAAACGCGATAAAATACCTACTTTGTTCGATGGAGTAGGTAAGTTTTAGGAATAGAAAATGAAACTATGAATCCTACAGAGTTTTTGCACTGTTGTCGCCTTTTTTTATCGTTTTTCGCTTGCACTTTTTTAAAACAAAAAAAAAACAACACGAAGTACATAATTTATTTTCAATGTACAAAGGTAAATATTAAATATATATAAATATTAGGTATATGCAGAGAGAGATGAAATCGTATTTAGCAAATTAAGTACATTATATATATTTAATTAACATGAACTATGAACCGTATATTTACAATGCAATGTTATATAATAGGCAAATAGGTAGATACATATATATATTATATCTGTGCGTTATAAACATAAAAACTTACAAAAAATGATTAAAAAAGGTGTTCCATGCAACATTCAACTATTTACATGACTGAAGCTTTAACTATGTATTTTTTATTACTCATCATCATGTCATCATCATCCTCCTCTCTTTCCATCAGACAGACAGGAAGGAAAAGAGTTGCGTAAAAAATTATGTCGTAGATAAAATAAGAGTTCCTAGTTAGTTTATCTCCGTGGCTTACGCTCATTAATATATTTAGACCATGTTGTCTTTACTTATTTAGCATCCTGCTTCTGGGGCACACTGAGAATTTCCTATTTAATTTCCAAAACTGAAAATTAAAAATAGGCATAAATTATTTTCCGCATGACCTAATCATAATTTGTATTTATCGGATGGATACCGATGTGCTTAGAATATGCTTGTCTGATAAATCAGATACTTTTTTGGAAGGTTTGTTTTGGCTTTAGTAAAACTAAAGTCAATTACTGCATTTTATTTCTCTTAAAATGTTTCACCGAATTCAAACATGTCTCTCTCATTTCTAAAAAAACATCCCAAATATTTTTATATGCAATCTCCATTTTGTTTTATGTTTTGAGTTGAATAATCCCCCCATGTATTCATTCATGCATAGCAGCACCAGCAGCCTAGCACTTAAGCTATTTTGAATGAAAATCATTAATATGGTACAGATGGATACATTAAGATAAAAAGAGAAATGAACTCTTTCAGACTCAACGGACAGCTCAAGCTCAGTCATTCATTTCAATAAACAATCAAAAAATTCTAATCCGATCCGATCTTCTAGAGTCAGAGAGTCAACAACAACAACGCAGTGCAATCCGATGTCAGATATAGCTAGGTATTTTCAGTCCGAAAAAAATTAAAGCAAAGGTTGAAAAAAAAAGTTGGGCTTGGCTTTTTTTATATGTACATGTGCAATTCATAATGAAATGAAATGCCTTCATAACATCTAGATTGAGGACTGAGGAATGAATTAGCTTTGTTGACTATATGTTATGAAGTTTTCTTCTTGGCTTTTCCCTGAACTACTGTTTACAGCACTTGCATAATATTTTTATCTGCATCTTTTTTTTCATACCGGATCGCATCTTTCTATAGAGTAGAGAGAGAGAGACTGTAATTATTAATAATATTTAGGACGTCTACCACCTATCTTCTAAAAGTAAAAGATTGTTATCTTTCTTCTTCAACTTCACCCCTCTTCTTTCTCGCTCTCCTCCTCAAAAAAAAATATTCCCTGACTCTTGAAAAAACTTCATCCGTTGTGGTTGGTTGATAGTGTTTCCTTCTAAATGGCTATAAACACGGCGATGGTGTTTTTCCCTGTGATTGTGTACAGTTTGTTATGTTCTGTTATGCATTTTATGTTTTGGGGGTAAACTTGTAAACTAAATGATTTCGGATTATCAGGATGGATGAGAAAAATTTTATAATGAGAGTATGGCTTGGGCTGAAAAGTTTTTCTAGAGTAATAGTATGAGATAAGGGAAGGACAGAAAAAGAGACGCTAACTTGATTACCTTTTTGACTCCCATCCATTGTTTTTTCTCGAAAAGAGCGTTGATGATACATATTAAATAGTTGAAACCAGATCATCATCACCGTCATATTTACCATGCATGGAAGAAGAACCCAAACAGAGAGAGAGAAATGGTTTGTTCCCGTATTTAAAAAGCATATAAAAGATCTTTAGGAATGGGACATGACATGTCCTATTCCTATCTCAACATCAGCATCATATCTATATGAAATGAAGAAGCTAAACTGACAAATATGTACATATGCACAGGAAGGGTAAGTTAGGCATATAGTTAATTAAATGAGGAGAAAATGAAGAAAAAAAAATTATCCGCTCTTACGATAATATTTTTTGTTTTACCTCATCTCATATCATAAGAGGAGAAACAAACGCATCTAATGTGTATTTATAGCAATATCTATGTTAATGTAGAGAGAGGAGCCACTTATTCCATATTACGTAAAAATATTATGAACCGAAAAGGATACAATATGATAATAGATACATACATATAAGTACATATGTATGCATATCAAATAAATAGGCAATTTCCCTTTTCAGACCGAGTCCGATGAGAAAAAGTGTACCAGAAAACCAATACCGATATTACCAGGATTTTGTGTTTTGGCTTGTCGGACGGAGATCGAGATGACAATGGAAAAAGCGCAACAACTAACAAACAAAACGGGGAAACCAGTTACCTAATGCATTTAAAAAAAGAGTGCAAGTGAGAATGAAGTTTTATCCGTCCATGTTATTTTCACCAATCCAGTTAATATACACAGAGATCAGACCGGAGGAGACCACTGTGGCTGACTGTGGGGAAAGGGAAAATTGTATCAAGAGCTTTTCCCTACAATATATATAAGTAATAATAATGCTTAACGTGTAACAATGCAAATAACACTTTTTTTTATCCATCCTCATCCACCTTGTCCATGCTTATGAAAAAGAAACAAGGAGTGAGTGATATTATCCATATCATGATCAGAAACAAAACCAGACCGCATAGGAAGAGAGAAAATAACGAAAAAAGGTATGAGAGAACCGAGAGGAGGAAGAATTACTAATAATGATTCTCAGAAAGCAAGAAAAAAAATACATACGGATAGATAGACAAAGCTGAAGGTGCTACGCTATGCGCTAGCTATGATCACGTTGATGATGTTAATGTACTCCAACTCTGGAAGCAAAAGCGGTACGAGCACTTTCCAACATGAGGAAAAGGGGAAATAAGTTTTTTTAAAGACAAAAATGAAAATCTAAGGGAGGTAATGTGTAAATGTAATGTAGAGAGAGAAGTGTCAGAAGAGTGATATTAGATGAGAGGAGAAGGAGGAGGAGGACGCACTCGGATATGGATATCCGAGATAGGAATGAATACGAGTACATTTCATTTTTAGGGAAGTTAAGAAAAGGGAAGCAAGGAGGAATGAGCAGGGCAGGATATGGTGATCCTTACCTTTTATTTTTTCCCCACTATGCATAATAATATCCTTTTGGTTTGGTTTGGGCTAAATGATGATGATTGAAAGATACGTACACATGAACTTGGTGTAATGAATACATGGGATTCACAACAACACACAATCACAATCAGAGAGAGAAAAATAATACTTTTCTGTGTGTTTTTACATTACGTAAAAGTCACTGTGTTCCATGTAGATACATAAAAGATCTCGGTTGTGCTGTGCTGATGTTGTTGGTCTCTCTCTGGTCATATTATGAACATGGCATGGGGTTACACAGATATCCTTTAAGAGTTACGGAGGAACACCAAGTTGGTTGTTGTTATATGCATAAAAAGGATATTG
>JAQGAI010001061.1:0-16148 GCA_034696905.1 Lepidocyrtus violaceus | reverse complement strand
GTTTATGCGAAAATTACCCAAATAATATGAGTTAGAGTTTTCTCCCACATTCTCAGGCTTATTCCGGCATTCCCTTTTGTTTTTGTTTTCCCAGCTTCTAAAACTAACGATGAGTTGGAGAAAGTGAGTGGAGGGACTGAGTCTAGCAGAAAATTTTCTCTTCTCCACAAAATCCCTCCTTCCTCTGTCCACAAAACCAGTCCAGTGTTCTTTCTGCACCAGGCTTTGCTTGCGCGAGGCACATGGAATGAACCTACTATAGACTGACGTGACTTTTGCCTATTAGATTTTCCTTCATTGTCTACCCCACCACAGCCAAGTCTCAAGAGTTGCACAATGAAATAAAAGAAGTGGGGAGAGAGCGCTCCAAGACAAATCATTATTGTATTATGGAAGGGAAATATAGGCGGATTTTCTCCTTCGCCCTGTCTCTATCTCATATGTACGTCTCGTTTGTGTACATAATAGATCCATATATACATGCATTTTAGGTAGGGCCCTTGTTCTGATTTCAAATTAAACTAGCATGAAACTCCTTTTTTTTCTAACGGCAATTCCCAACTTATACGAGAAGTTATCAGATTATCCCTTTCCCTTGCTATAACTTTCTTTTCCCCTTCTTCTCCTCCCTTTTCACTCGAGTATTAGCTCTTCAGTGGATATAAAATCCCCATTGAAATTGAAATATAGTGGGAGATGGGATGGACTAGTAAGTCTGGTAGTAAAAAGCTGATCCGACTTTTTTTCCTTTCCCTCACACTTATATCCTCCTCCCTACCTATTAAATACAGGTTCATTATTTTGATAATTGTTAAAAAAAACTTTTTTTGCTTTCTTTGCTGCCAATTTTTTTGTGTAGAACTTGTCTGTAAAGATGAATGTTAATCAGCATCAGTGTTTCCTGGTTTACGAGTGATAACTGGAAAAGAAAAAGAGAACATTTCTGAAAGATGGATCTGGATGGCATTCTTTAATCCGAATCCAGATTTTTTTCCGTAATAAATTTAAGTCTGCAAAATCAAAGTGTTGTTAAAGTTGGTTTTTAACACTTGAAACTAAAAATTCTCTAGCAAAGAAAAAAAATACCCTTCGGGACTCAAACTATTCTAAATGCTAAATGTAAAAATAGAACGGGGAATGGTTATCCCAAGCAAACAAACTTTTGTATTGCTTTACCTGGGAAGCTTCATCAACCTGTTTCTTTTACTTCTCACCTCAATCGATTCTCATATTGGAACCTTGTCGAGTTCCCTCCCCCCGCCTTTATACTGACTCTACATTAGTGAAGACAGAGGGAAGGGATAAAACTGCATGGATAACTATTTATGAAGCCACTTTATGAAGGATATAGGATGTCTTCCTCTCTCCTTATCACCCCCCCCCCAAAGTAGTGAGTTTAAGAGGGAGTTATCTACTTCATGAGTGATGCAAGTCTGCACACAGTCGTATACTTAGGATAGATAGATAGACTGGGGTAAATATGCATGAATTTTTTTTTGGCAAAAGTTAGGGTAAAAAATGTTTTCCTGTTAGGGAAAGTTGTCCTCATCACTGTCTATATATGATGATCAGGAGGAATGATGTCATATACACTCTTCATTCCATTCCTTCAGTTTCTCAAGTCCCTGTCCCTTTACGCATGCATAACGCCCCACTCCACGAAGTTACGAGGGGAAAAGTTTCGTGTAAACTACTTTTTATCATATTTCACCATACACATTCCGCGTTTCCACTTCCACTCTGATATGAAGTGTGTGGGTACATGTTGTGTAGCTTACCCATATTAACACAACCCACTCATATTTCACTATAGTCAATAGTGAAAAGCATGGTTCTTCGGGATAAGGAGAAAAGAGACACAAGGATAGCGTCAGCACTTGAGGGGACGAAGAACAGGAATATTAAAAACTATAAAGTTATATAATTACACCCAAAACAAGCCAGGCCACATACGTAGCCAAAGGTAGTTCAGTTCCAACGTGGGAAACATATATGTATATGAGAGAGGGATATATATGCAGATCTTTATGGCAGCCAGTGAGCTCATAGGCAGTTCCCATTTCCAGCGGAAATGTTTTTGGCTCTGTGAAAGTAGTCTGCCAACAAGCAGCCGTTTTGTATATGTAAATTTTTTCCCTGTGAAAGATCCGATTCATCCAAATAGACATAATGTGGGACGAGAGATTCTACCGTACCAGCCAAACAACCTGGCTAGGTAAGTACTAATCGTACGTGGATGACAACGACACATGATGGTAAGGAAAAGGGTTCTTTTATGGTCTCCTTCTCTAATGGGCATGTTTAAGCCACACTGTTTTAAACTGGAGAGTCCTTGCTAAGCTCAATTGTTTTAAATGAGAATGAGATAGAGTTAGCTTGAAAAATATACGCTTTTCTCCTATTTCCTTTGAATGAAAGGGGCCTCCCTGCACCGTGTGATGGCCTGGCCTGACACACTTCCTTCAGTTGATGTCTAGATATTATATCGTTAGGGATTTCCAGATCAAAGATATGATCATTTGATCGTGATCATAATCATGACAAGGAAACTTCATCTGCTCATGAGCCGCCTCCTCAGCATCCCTTCCCCACGTATCATATGAGCTGGTTAGTATATATTCCAAAAAGTTTGAATTGGAAAGCAATTAAATATCATGTTTAGAGAGAAAAAAATCTGAGCTTCCCCAACAGTATCACATTTCCCGATACAAAGCATCCACGCATACCTACATACCTACGTACTTACTTACTTACACTCTGCGGTAACATTGTTGCTAGCGCCAGGAGGTAAACCACGTACGAAGGGGAGATAATGGATTTCCTCACCAATGCGCTATTTCGCATGGCAATTTTGAGAGAGATTTTTTTTCGTAACGAGATGATGATGACGTGATTTGAGCACGCAGACGAATCACTCTCCAAGCTTGAGGAGAAAAGTAACGTTCTATGTGTCGGTGTGGGATGATGTGGATGTGTGTATTAAATGCTGCCATACTTATACTAAAGGAGAAAAATATTTTTTGTTCCAGCATCATCATCATCACTGCCACCAACATTGCCACCACACCATCACCATACCATACCACCCTCCTCTGTCATCATGGACGAAAAATATGTAATCTTCCTCCTTTATGGCGGCCATGAAAGTGAAAGTGTGCACTCATGTATTGCCATCACCCTCCTCCTTCCAAGGAAAAAAAAATCCTCCTTACGCCGGCACCAACGCCAAAGAAGGGCTAAGCTTTCACCTTGAGTGAAAATGAATGGCACAGTTAGTGATTGGTAGGATTCCTTTTTCCCTTCTCATTTAATGTACAAAAAAACGTAGATACTTATATATATGTAGGGGTGGAGGTTAAAATAGGGGATTGTGTACGAGCAACGTTTGTACCTTGTACTTTTTTCAACCTCCATTGCAAAATACCTGTGGGCCTTCTTACTCCAATACTTCATGTCATTGACTTATTCTCCATTTCACCATTCAAAATAAGTTATAAGGGAGTGATGCTTCTTGAGAGAAATATCTTCTTTTTCTTGCTGGGTTGGGGGGGAAAGATTCCCATACACCCGGAGGTTATGCTGCTGCCATGTGGAGTGTTGGTGTCTGCATTATATAGAAACTTAAAGGGGAAAACTGTAAATTATGTGGATCCATCCTTCCTAAAAAAACGGGAGTAAGTGTTGAGAAGACGAACATAGACAGAGAGATACTTTATGGGTTATAATATGGGATCTAAACAAGTGGAAAGGAGAGCGGAATAGGTTACCCATAAAACGGAAGTTGGAAGCACTGGAGTGTCATTCTCCCCCTCCAAAAAAAATACATATATAGTATATATAACATTATACTGGAGCATATTCCTTCAAGCTTTAAAAAAAGTAAGTGAAAACAGGTAGAAAAAAAATTGCTAGACGAAGAGGGGAACATTGTCCTAATTTCAGATGAGAAAAAGGAAAGAACAAAAATGCAAGAAGATGAAGAAGAGAGAGAGAGAGAGAGAGAGAGAGAGAGAGAGAGAGAGGAAGAAAAAAAATTCCCCGGCTCTTCCGTATATTTCTGCTTGTTATACGCTTGTAAAGACTTGAATGGGAATGGGCTGTACAATGCAACTTCCTCTATTATCAGCGTCGAACCTTTCTACGCCTACTAAACGCACTTACACGGGCTATTATTATAGCACTCCCTCCTTCCCTCCTAAATTATATGGATACTTAAGATACATGTATTAAAGTAGTAGCCCAAGCTCTAGGTATTCATCATCATCATCTTGCTTCTTTGCTCTTAATACATATTTTTTTCATCCTCGACTCCCACCAGCTTTTCTCCAACATCTTACTTCCAGTAGTTGCCACTGGATTTCGAATTATTTTTTGCACACTTTCAAATGGACATTATCTTGGATTTTAGAGCTCTTATATTATGGCATCCTGTTCCCCTCCTTCTTCGCCTCTGCTTTGGTAGTCACTACTTATGGAGGCTGAACGAGCTATTGAACAAACGAGAATTGCACATTATAACTTGCATCTCATCCGTTCTGGTTTGTTTACAGTTGATCATTACGCGATCATATTAAATGAAGATGTCTATCTAAAACGGAACAAGGGCTTCTTTTGTTTTCCCCCAAAAGAAATCTGCAAGTCGTGTAAGTACATCCGTAATGATCATGTTCATAATAGGAGGAGTGAGTACCTCCGACTCCGACCTAGGATGGATATGGATGGCGATGGAGCCCATAATTTTAATTGATACTTCAGCAGACAAAGATAAGCTCACTTGGATATGTGTATAGTCAAGTCAACTTAGGTTAATTAAACATCTTCAACCGTATTATTAAAAGGGCTTTGGTATACATACACACTATATGTGTATCCATTGTTAAGTGTTTGAAAACAATGGTGGTAATAGCACTGCTGTAGAGTAATCTATAAAACGATGTGTTATGCAGCCATGCATGCACCTTAGGAGGCCGTTATATAGGCCATAATTCACTGTCTTCCGGGAAGTTCCTCACATAATCCAATTTGATTTTTCCGCTCCTTTTTACTTTCCCTTTTCATTTATTCTTCAGCAAAAAGAAAATAGAGCTTGCCCGAAGAGTTGGGTTTTCATTGAGTCCGTTAAACAAAATAATAGACCGTTCAAGTCCCTACTCAGCTAACGAATTTCTAATCAGGAATGAAGGAAAATGTGGAGCACTCGAGAGAGAAAAAAATCCACGTAAATTTTTCAAAAAGTGTTATTCATATCCCAACCATAAAATCTTGGGAAACGGAGAAGGAAATGGAGGGGAAAGGAGACTCCTCCAGGTTTCAAGGAAAGGGAAAACAGTTCCATTCAACGATATTCCCAGGAAAAGGCTAAAGAATTCATGTATGCACAGATGTGATTCCCAGTAAACGCATTACAAATGTGCAGTTCTGTTCTGATCCAGTCGACCCTTTCTTCCTCCGTACAGCGATTTCCATGGGAGAAAGGTGAATTATATGAATGGACTCGTTTGGTCCAGCCTTTTGTTCAATTTTCTTTTGGTGGCACATACGTACACATACATAAGTAGAAAATACCTTATCCGCCATATTATTTGCTCCGCTCCAAAGCGCTAGTACAATGCGGGCTGGAAACCACTGCAGAGATTTATTTCAGTAAAGAACAGATTATGTTGTGTCTTGTAGTTAGCTACCGGGAAATTTATCCGGATGAAGTTTAAGCGGGGCTGGAGCAGCAGCAACGGCCTTTTTGCATTTATTACCCCAAGTTTTTTTTTTGGGTTAGCAGGGGAAAGTGAAAAAGCTAACACGTCTTTGGCCATGCCATATTATAGGCTTGGAGAGAGGAGGGGGACATGTGTGCTGATCTCACTTTGCACTAGCATATCCTCTAGAAAACATTGGCGACATTACATGGCCATGCTCCACGAAATTACTGAAATGGGAACATAATCTTGGTAGGATAATGGGGATGTAAAAGACCATCCGAGCAGATAAACTAAAATGGGACATAAGCCCAAAAGACAACCATCCCACTTTTGTGGTAGCCTCTTATACTCGTATAGGGTCCGTCAGAAACAATAGGAGCGGGAGGAAGTAATGCGGATGCTTTGTGCGGAAGGAGATATAACAGTTGGCCTGGAATTGAAATTAAAGACCTTTTTAACTACAATGAATAGCTAGCCATGTCGAATTGAATATAAATACTTATTGTTGTGGAGGGAGAATAGCAAAAAAAATTATTACTAATCTAATCTAACGCTTATTTACAACAGAATTATAATTACTAGCTAAGTGCCTTGTTTTTAGCTTAACTCGGACTGAACTTATCTAAAAAAAATATATGTATTTTTTAATCTTTGTCAATGTTAATTTTATACGAATCAAAATATAAATTCCAAATGTTAAAATAGGTCGGAAGAAACTAAAAGATGATGGTCCGCATATGGCTGTTTGTTTTGTTATAAATGGAATAACTTTCAGAGAAATGCGTTTGAACTAATGATTGTTTTCCATCTAGGTTGCCTACCTACAAGCCAAAAACTTCCTGACATTACAGATATCTCTGTTTTTTTTTGAATGTGCGTCTGTAGGAATGAAAGAAATCATATTCTGCCCAAATAAAGTACTTTTCCCTCCGCACATTCTTCCCGAGAAGTCCGCCATATCTCTGACGATGAGACAAAAGGGGCATTGACGTGGGAGAAGTTTGTAATTTTCAAGTTGAATGGCTGTAAAAAAAGTGACTGACTTTTTCCTTCGGAGAAGAAATGAGAATTTGTCGTGAGAAGTAGTGAGAAAATAAGGAAGAGATATGTTTCCCCCTCCATCTTTTTTCGCTTCTTCACCAGCTCCATTATCTCCAAACTTCCTGTTAAATCTACATCCATTCCGGGTGGAGAAAAGTGCCTGATGCTTTAAGGGCATAAGCAATTTATTTGACAATATCGCCTTAAGGAAGGACACGGAGGAAAGCCAATTTCGGTAACGGGGGAAATACTGTCTGGATACTAAAAGTGCAGCGTGGTTCCTTTTTCACCAACATCATTCTCCAGTTTTGTAAAGTAAAGTATTAGCTCTATCCCAGTGACCATGGATTTGACAGCCTACTTGATCAAGATGTCAGAACCAGTTTGTCCAGTCGAAGGAATCTGAACAAGGGGAGCAGAGATGAGGACATTTCCCATGTTGGGAGGGAAAAGTTACGGGGAAGGATAGGAAAACAAAATCCGTCTTCCGCTCAACACTCTATCCCTATTCATGTGATAATTCCAAAAAGTCATAGTTTAAATTACAATCATTTTCCAACTGTTTTAACTACCCATCAGAGATTGTGTAATAGTTTGAGGAAGTAAACTTACTACATAAGGTGACAATTTATCAGATCCTTTTAGGCTGTTACTTAGTTACTACAGGCCTTGGGCAATTTCTCTTTTCTATAGAAAAGTAAAACTTTTTCCATTCCGAATTACTTATTTTCAGAATGTTCATATTTTCTTCTTCTTGAAACTATTGACTCCATGCTGCCAGATTAGACTTTCGTATGAGGCCGGATGCAATGGCAAGTGGGATGGAACGGGACTGGGATCGATTCACCCCACACTTAAGTATATCGTAGTAATTCCCAATTTTGTTAACGGAAGTGATACGGGAAAGAGTACTAATCATGTACAGTAAAATTCAGTTTCATGCAAGCAGCCTTAATTCCAATTTCAAGTATAAATACCACATTACTGTTTTCAAATTGGGAGGGAACTGTCTTGTACAATGCATCCTTGAAATTCCGTCCCTGTCCCGATTACAATTGTTGGAAAATATTGGAATAGTTTCCCTCATCCAATGCGCCATTATGCTCATTTGAGGTGGAGTGAAAGCATTATAGAGAAGGATTTGTAAACACTGCTGGAAATAGCATGACATACTTGAAATGGCTCTTGAAAGTTGAGGTTGTTGGAACAATGATTCCCAAACCCAAAATAAAAGGATAATAATAAATTCAATTTTAATTTCCTCCAAAAAGCCCATTTTCTTAGATTAGGCTAATCATACAATGCGTGGCGGCGGGGGGATCGACGTCGGCCTCTTTTCTCTAAATTGTTTGTAATTACGCCCTTTTGTGAAATCCCTTTTTGTGGCTAAAAAACCACGCACGTGAAAAGTTGGTCTTTTTCGGTTGCTTCTTGTTTTCACATGTCATTCATCGCCGTTACCATTCCCATTACTTCGACCTGGCTCTCATATTTACCTGTGCATGTAGGGGTATTATGCGGAGGGGAACATTCACAAAAGGAAACCAATTTCACTCGTAAAGAGTCAATCAAATTAGCGAAACCGATCGATAAGCATATGATGATGATGCGTGAGCATATGAGTTCACAATACAATTACTTTCCCTCCTTGCCTTGATCCAACCCTGCTATGGATGAATGTTTATTAGGGATTGCCACGCTGGAAGAAGACGGTCTTAAAGGTGACGCGATGGCAATAAGGATGGTAATATTGACGATGATGATGATGACATGTGTGCAACATGACGGTCGTTGCCCATCGGTAACTAATACATTCTTTATAATATGACGATTCAATAAATTCCCTTCAGTGGTGTGTGTGGCGGTGCTGGTGTAGCATCAGGTAACACAAACACAAAGCATCCAGGGACGGATTGCGCAGCAGTGGCCGGTCATTTTTGTTCTCTAAAATTGGCTGTATTGAACTGGGACTTGATTAGAAATGCGTGGAAATTAAAAATGAACAATGTCGTTAATGCCGGCTTGAATATTATGGAGATAAGATCTCAATAGTCAATAAATGATTCAGTTTGAAACATGTAAATATGTGCATTATATGCTTAATGTTGCACAGCAAGTTTTATTCACTGGAGCAGCTTAAGACACCATTAAAAATGCTTGATCTATTTTGGCTAGCCAAATTATATTTATTTATCAAATTTAGCAAGCGTATCATTATCATTAGTCAATGAAGGTAAAGTAATTTGGAGGGACATGAACCCAAATGAAAATGTCATTTTGACATCACAAGTCGAGTCATCAAGGCTATCGATCTACTTTTCGGTTAATCTAGCCATTCGCCCTCAATTGACTGGTAACTGTTCATCATTAGGATCATATCATTGTAAAAGACGCCCATAGTTTCAAACTAGTGCAGCTGCAAACAAGCATTCAAAAAAAAAGAATGGAGTTTTGTCATCGACTAAACACTCTGCATGATATACATTATTGTGGATAATAGTTACGATGTAATCAGGCGTTTTCAATATAGCATGAAACAATGGTCACAAACGAATGGACATGGAGACACCCACGTTCGTATAAAATGAGAAGGGAGACGAATACCCATTCCATCCAACGTAATAAAAACGGAGAAAGGGAAGTAATAAGCCTCACATAATTAGCAGACAAAATTCCCTCTTACTTTTATGAAAGTGGAAAATGGAAAAAAAGGAATATCGGAAATAATTAAACCGGGCATTTCTTATTCAAAGTTGAGCTTGTTAACTAAAACAGGTAGACACTGTCCAGCTCGCCACTGGACATTGAACCGGACTTTAGACCTTCATGTTATGTATCATCCGCAAATACAGCAGGTTTACATTCCGATGAGACATCGTCATCATCACATATCCTGAGATGTCTCTTATATCCTCTACATGACACGGCCCCTTTTAAAAAAAATAATTGCCCACACTAAACCTGCTTGTGGAAAGGTGTGCATGAATAATTCCTCGTAAATGCATTATAGGCTTAACTACTACTACTACTACTACTACAAAGCGTAGGGAGAAGGGATCGATTGCACTGGAATATTATGGATGGAGTAGTATTTTTTTGCAGGAATGTGACTACCAAGTTTGGTTGGATAAAACTATTTGTGCGATGGCAGTGTGAAAGAGGCACATTTAGACTTACAAGTTTACAATCGCTTTCCTCCACCATCAGTTTCATACTATCTATCAAAACGAAAAGAAGAAGCAAAAAACGCTGGAGTGATATCAGATAACAAGGGGATCGGGAATGGTAGCGTAAGCATTATTATTATGGTTCATGTGCAACTTAAAGTACAAATAGCATGCTGGCTGTCCCCAGAGTATATGCTTATGTGAAAGCTGTAAGTACACATATACTGCCAGGTGGAAACTAGGGAAAAGGTAGGGGAAAACATTCCATTTGTGAGGCATGAAAAATTCATCCACCCATTCCACGTCTAGCAAAGGAACAGCCACTGGTGTCGTGTCCAATACCAAGAATCACGTTTCACTGTCAGTCATAATTAAGTTGGGTGCGTAGATCAGGAATCTATCTGAAGTGGGCTGTTACAAAATTTTTTTTTAATGTTTGGGCTATTTTGAAAATTTCGAAAAACAAAATCAAGAAGGCAAATAATTTGTTTTTCGGATGTTCTAAAATACTTGACTTTGTTGTAAAAACGGAACTTTTGTGCTATGATAGATAGAAACTAGGCATTACTAAATTATATGTAAGTTTGATAATTGTGAACAAAGTCTAGCTTCAAATTTTTTTTTTCGTTTATATCCAGCATCCCACCAGTTAAACTTTCTTTGTAAGCTTCAAGGGGTCAGGAGCCAGAAGGGAAGAATAACGCTATGAAAGAATGAGTTTCTAAAGAGGAGTTTCTTCTTCATTCTAAACTTTGGAAGAAGAAGAAGAAAACATATTATCCACTCATGAATATTTGCATTCACATGAAGGAAGACGTAAGGTGTGCATAATATACTTATGCTTTTTCATTCTGGATCTACACAAAAAACAAACTCATTTCTTCATGTTTAGAAGCTTTAGCAATGGTGGTGGCGGCGGCGGTGGTGGTGGTTGGTTGGGCTGGATCTGTGTGAAAGCGAAGGAATAAGGAAGTAAGGAATGAAAATTGTCTACTTATTATGCATATCTTTGTTTTTTTTCCTCTCCCTACAATATTGTATGTGGAAGAGGTTTTAAAACTTATTTTACTAAAAGCATCAGGATCAGGCTTGGAGGGTTCTCCCTCGACGTTTCTGTGCGTTTATTGTATGTTGGATGGATATACACATGCTTGTTGTCTCCATTAGCACTTCGGAGGAGCCAGTCGTAAGGCAACGTCCAAAGTCTAAGACATTTTTCCTCTCTCCTTTCTTCCCTGGCTCCTCTTGAAGTCCTTCCAGTCCAGTACCTGTTTAGTGTCTTTTGTACGCTCCCAATTTCCCAACTTGAAGAAGTGGAGTTGAAACAGAAGAGAAGTATTGAATCAAGATATGGTTACGTGGACTATGGACGGGGCTGCTTGGCTGAGCTTTCTCTTTTTTCCTTCAAAACATGTTAGTCCCTTTCATTCCTTTAATCCTGTGGTCTAAAACTTAAGTATATGTAGTTTGTTTTGAACGGTTTTGAATGAGGTACCCCCCTACACGCTTTTTCTCTCTCTCTCTCTCTCCCCACTTCAGTCACTATTCTGCATTATGCTCTCGTTAACTTAAACATTGTGACTTTACAAATGCAAGCCAGAAGAAATGTTCGCCCGTGAAACATGGGAGCCCAGACATAAAGGCAAAAGGTTTACAAAAGATGTCCGAGCATGTACGAATATATGGCTTGCTGGAGTGAAAAGGACGTTTTGCACTTTGAAAAGCCAAAAAATGAGGAAGGGGAACTGTGAAAGAATTGTTTGGCAGGCTCCTTCTGAGAGACTCTTTCTGAATAAATGCTGGTTTGTAAATTTTCAATTTTAAACAAACATTTCCATTTCCTACTCTTATGATGACATATAATGTTCCTTTGGCTGTTTTGGTACAGCAGCGTGGGCTTTGTTGCTGTTCCCAGTCTTGAGATCTATCAAATGTCAAACTTTTCGTGGGCCTTCCTAACGGAATTTCTGAACAATTCAGTTTCCTTTCTTCTACATCCCTCTTATGCGATGTTGGAATCATTTGTTTATAATAAGTATGGAAGACATTTGTATAAACTTCAACATGCATTATGAAATATTACAAATATGATATACGAATAATTCCTTTTTCGAAATAAAGACATTTTAAGCTAGCATGCTACATTTTCCAAATAATATGTGATTGATTATACGTGATGTATGTCTTCCACCATTTGATAACACAATGACCCCAATCAATTACGAAATAAACGACTGACTTGCATTCCCTCCCTTCCGGTTGAAAACTCAAGTGTTGACTTAAATCAATTCCCTTATAATGACTACGTGTAGGAGCTTATTCCCCTCCCCTCCCAATACCTGTTTGTTTGTCCTCCTGACGACAGATGAAAATGAAGTAATTAGTGCAAGAAGTATATAACTCAGCGTTTTCGCTGACTAGACAGGGGAAAGCATAATAGATTTCCCTCTGTAAAATACTGAGAGACTTCCTGAAAGACGGAATTATAGACGCCCCATCCTCACTTCATCCTTCAGAGGGAGAGATGCCTTCTGAAATGGGCTCCTAAATTTATTTGAGTTTCCCATTTCCAATTGTCATCTATTATATTAATGAAGTGACGGAAGGGCCTATATCCGTTCTCAGGTTTATTTTACTAAAATCGGGAAACCAACAGTGTCTCACCCCTGCTTCCACTCTACCACCACCACCGTATATAAATTTCTTCTTCACTTAATATACTTCTATCTATCACAGCCAAGGAAAAAAAAAGTTTACCTGAAAGCCCAAGCACTGTTTTTCTCTCATCTTCCACACCGGATTTGGAAAGTTTTGAGGAGGAAAAGACACACACACTTTGCCTCCCCCCTCTATGTATCTTCATCAAACTACCTGGAAATGTTAGCTAGTCTAGGAAGAAGTTATAAAGGAAAAGGCGTTATCCCATGCATCCCATCACTGGTCACAAAAAATCCGTATAAACAAGCATCCATCCACTCCATATACTTACATACCGTTAATGTTGTATAGTCACTTTTGTGTAGCTTAAACTTTTTTTTCCTCGTAAAAGGATTCGCATGTGACAGAAAAGATTGACAGCTTTTTGTTTTGCCACTCTCCTCTCGTCAGCAGCAAGAATGAAGTTTGTTAGGGAGTAGGCGTCATGATGACTACTCCTACTGCTGGAATATATACAGTGAAACATTGAGCCGGGCTAGTTTCAAGTAGGTATAGACACTACACTATACTACTACTACTACCTGCTGGATGGATGGATCCTTGAAAAGGAAAATAAGAGGGGGGTTTCGTTTTTTTCCTCTCTCTCTCTTGCCTCCACTCTTCCCGTAATGGGCTCTTTAGTTCTTCCTTACATCTTTTCTTGTCGAGTTTATAATTGATGTTTAGAAAATGGGAATGGAATGTCAGAGAATTTTCACCTGGAGAAGACTAGCGTATAATGTGTCTTTCTAACAAAAAATGTTCCTTTCCCGACTTAATTCGACAGGTGATGGAAGGAGATAATACCGGTGACGGGGAAAGCGTAGACGTTACTTGTGCTCCGGTGTTATTCTGTTGGCAGCGGGAATGTAAGAGGAAGGGGAAAGAATGGTGGAGAATCCTATACCCTGATAGGGAATGATTATATTATATAATGGATTAAATACCCTTCTTGATGGTTGAGTAGCAGGAGGAAAATATTTTTCAAGTAATGTAAACCCTTTCATTCATCATCATCATCATCATGTTCATCCTCCTTCTCATCGTCGTAGTCATAGTCATCATCATCATCATTTTCATAACAATTTGTATATTTTTTTGTTGAAGAATCATCCCTGTCACATTTCACAGTTGGTTTTCTCACAGGAAGGAGTCAAGTACGTATGGTTTGCTGACAGTGCAGTGGAATCCATTCGGAGCGAGAGCACATTGTTTAGATCTAACAAGCCAGTCCTCCCTTCCCACGCATCATTTAATCAAAAATCAGATTTTTTTAGCTTGTTCTATTAATCTTCTTTTTTTTCGGAGAGTGGGCTGGCTGACTTGACGTAGTTGTGTGAGAGAATGTCAAAAGTTATTATAAAGTTCCGGGACTTGATTTTTCATGGAAGTTGCGTGGTTGATACATACTGAAAAATGGGATGCTAAACAAGCTTCTACTGGAATTGAACACGGAAAATGGATAGGGATTTACAGTTGGGCGTTTAAAAGACGCCATTTGATTTGTTCTGTGGAAAAACGACTCGGCTAAAAGCGATTTTTCGCATAGCGACACAACAGCGCACAAAGGCACATAGATCATAAGATTGGATTTTGGGCCTAAGATCCATAGCGATAAAAAAAATTCTGTGTGGGTCGATACTAGCAAAGCTTGTCGCTCCGCGTGACAATGATACAAAACCAATCTGAAAACAGTACCAAGTATTGATATACAGCAGCTCTCCTCTTCAAAACGATGATAGCAAAAAGATGACATCAGCTCAGGATTGAAATATAGCATTTAAAAAACTAGGATTGACCGTAACAGACTCTGCCATGTCATAAGCATCTAGTAATTTATTATACACATGTCAAGTCCATATTGAGTAGAGGGTGTGACAACAATGCACCTTGCAACAACCGTGTGACAACAATGTACCTTGTAACAACCGTGTGACAACAATGTACCTTGTAGCAACCGTGTGACAACAATCCACTTTGTAACAACCATGACAACAATCCACCTTGTAACAACCATGACAACAATGAACTTTGTGAAACAGTGGTCCATGTGGCAACAATGGACAATGTGACAACAATGGACCATGTGACAACTTAGTGAAATCTGAGAGACAACTATAGGCCATGTGACAATCATGTGACAACCGTGCGACAACAATGGGCCATGTGACAACAATGGGCCATGAGACAACTTAGTGACAACAACAATATGACAACAATGGACCATGTGACAACAACAATATGACAACAATGGACCATGTGACAACTTAGTGACAATAAACAATATGACAATAGTGGACCATGTGACAACCTTGATTGCAAAAAAGGTGATTTAGGTACTTGTTGCGAACTTTGGCTTTACCACAGTTGCTGTCAATATATAATTAAAAGTCAATAATTTCATAATAATATTCATTTATCTTCAAACACTTCCAAACTGGTAACAGATGGTCCTTACAGCATTCTAAACAAATTGTGAGTTTAAAATTAAGCTTTAACGACCAAACAGCTGACTTCTAACCGCCAGATTTGGCTTGCATCCATATTAGCTCAAACTCAAAACATATGCTCATATGGACTCTATAATCACTACTAAATGTCAAACCGGAAGTCTAACGGCCTAACAGCTGATTTCTAACGGCCACATTTGCCTTACATCCAAATTAGCTCAAACTCAAAACGTATGCTCATATGGACCTATTGATCATTAATAAATGTCAAACCGGAAGTCCAACGGCATAACAGCTGATTTCTAACCGCCAAATTTGTCTTAAATCCAAATTAGCTGAAACTCAAAACATATGCTCATATGGACTCATTAATCACTACTAAATGTCAAACTGGAAGTCTAACGGCCTAACAGCTGATTTCTAACGGCCACATTTGCCTTACATTGGTATTAGCTCAAACTCAAAAAGTATGCTCATGTGGACTCATTAATCACTACTGAATGTCAAACCGGAAGTCTAACGGCCTAACAGCTGATTTCTAACCGCCACATTTGCCTTACATTGGTATTAGCTCAAACTCAAAACATATGCTCATATGGACCTATTGATCACTGCTAAATGTCAAACCGGAAGTTTAGCAGCCTAACAGCTGATCGAAAACGGTCAACTCAGAAAAGCTACAATATTTGCAACATTGCATATGAAACACTTCACCGAAAGAAGCTGGGCGGGTAGGATGTTGTCATCCTAGCTTGATATGGTTCCCCTGGTGGTTGGCATCCTCCCATGGGTAAAAGCGCCAGCTCCCTCTCATTTCTCCCAAGAGGAGCACATGACCTTGATGATGAGCACCGATCGTTAAGGAGAGGGCCAGCAAGGAAGTCGTCTGTAAAGCTTGGAACGGTTTCCATAGTGTTTGGCATCCTCTGCTGGAGTGCAAGTGGAGCGCCTGCTGTCTGACATGTCTCCCAATAGGGGCAGGTGACATTGAGGTGGAGCACCGATCCTTAAGGAGAGGGCCGGCTAGGAGGTCGTTAGCCAAGCTTGGGATGGTTTCCAAGGGGATCAGCATGCTCTCCTGGAGTAGAGCGCCAGCT
>JAQGAI010001060.1:0-16148 GCA_034696905.1 Lepidocyrtus violaceus | reverse complement strand
TTTTGGCGCTGATGGGTGGCAATGTTCAAAAATTAAAATTTTTGTCTTCGCAACGTTAACGGTCAGTCCTTGTTCTTGAGAGGCAGATATATTGTCCGATAAGGATCAACAAACACGCATCACACGCGCTCGTATAAAATCAGGAATATAAAACTGATCCATACAAATCCTTTCAAAAACATCGAGCCTTCCCTACCCTCATGCAAAAATTCTAGACTATCCTAGTACTCGACTTCGACTCTCACAAATGAATGTGTATTGGGCCTCCACCACTGCTGTGTAACATTGACCTGATAAAAATTCTTTTCTTTTCAGTTTCACAAAAATGTAAACATCATCATGGCACATGCCAAACAGACAGGTAGAGAGTCAGGCCTTACATTTCTGAAGAGAGAGAAAAAAGAGCAGAAATTTTGCACGCCTTCCATTTTCCTTAGAGGACTAGAGGCAAAGTATGCAAGTTTTGTTAGAAGTTTCTTACTACAGACATTTGTTGAAATTCCCACGACGAAAAAGGAGAACAAGAGCAGAACCACTGACAGACGACACAAAGCCTTTTAGTAGTATGCAGTACCTTTAGCTCGGGTTTGCTTCAAGGCATAAGGAATATTCGAGTTGAAGGAGTTGAGCCCATCACAGTAAATGGGAAAAGCAATGAGGATGGTGATGATGATGATGACTGACTATGATGATGAGCATGGTGATGGGATATGTCATTCATGCCTATGTCAATTCACACTTTTTAGTTGAATGTTGAATAAAAGTATCTAGTTTTTATAACGAGTCCAAACTTCGTTACGGATATGTCTCCGACCATTAGCGGGGAAGGAGGTGAGGTGAGTGAGTGATAGAGCGAAAAACAATAAAAATGTCAGAGAAAAAGGAGTACCGTTTTAATAGCAATAATAAAATGATAGTGAAGTAGCTACCACAATTGAAAAACTCGCATAAAACGTTTAAAATTACATTTGAGGAGGGGGAGAGAAACAATTTATGATTTTAAAGAAGAAGAAAAAACATAATAATGTTGTTATGAAATGGAAAATATAGGGCAGCGAGCAGCAGTATACCATGAATTATGGCCTGATAGACAGATACTATTATAGGAGCAGGAAATTAAATGAAAAATTCTCGGTAGTCCCACAGTAGTCTGATTTTTTTCTTTAAAACCAGAACCAGCAGCGATTAGGCTAGAGGCAGAGCTGCAAAAAATTCAGTCAGTGAATGACAAGTCAAAGGCAGACTAACTTTATCGAGGAGAGGGCTAAAACGATTTTGTTTTATAGAGTGAACTGATGACTGTACGATTTTTGGTAGCCAGGAAAAAATTGGAAAATAATAACTTGTGCGGTTTGAATTGCTTTGGATAGGGATTTTTTTGCCCAAAAAAGTATACCATCCTAATTTTCTATATCATTTTTTACTCCACCCATTTTAATTTGAAAAACATGCCGTACTAAATCGTATCGTAAAAACGTACGAAATATACTGGGATATTGCCTGCGTGGAATTAGGCACACTATATTTGGTTGGAATTTATAATATCTTTTACTATTTATTGCTCGGCAAATAAATACAAATCGGCCAGGCCAGGGCCAAATCAATTCCCCCAAAACCCTTTGCTTGTAGCCGAATCTTGTATGCCAGCTTATTTTTTTTTAGTTCGGATTGATTTTCCATCTTGTGATTCTTTCCAGGGAATACTATAAAATTGGATACAATTTAACCCAATTTTTTCCTGAAATTGTTGCAAACATTTAACATCCAATTCATTCTTGATACTTAACTTTATCTCTCTGTTAAGTTAAGTTGAGTTAAGACTGTGTTTTTTAATACGATTTGGGTTTTGCAGAAAATTAGCTCAAAACAAACTATCTAAGCAAGACTAATATTATGGAATTCTCTAAAGAGCAGAAATAGAGAGAGACACCAGGAAAAGTAAACTGAAGAAGAAGTAGAGCAGATGAAGTCAATTTCATTTGATGGTTTTTACTAGTTTGTTTCCTCCCTTCGATGAACTCAAAGCTCCGAAACCGCCACCCGGTTCACTTTCAATTTTTTTTATAGAGTGATGCGAAAAAAGCAAGCTGAAGCAACAGCATTTCCCGTCAATCACTCAAAACAGCCTACTTGCCAAAGTTCTTTTTTGTATATAGTGTACGGCTCGAGCTCTTAAGTTAAATGAATCCATCATCGTCATTTCTTTTTTAAGCTATTCCCATATCTCTCATACTCATGTAGACATTCTAGCGCTTATAGCTTGGTTTGGTTCAGGTTCTTTGGCTTCCTCGCAAAAATATATTTGTTCTAGAGACAGCCCATATCCGATGGCTGACGGTAAGGTAATATGTTTGTCTAACAAAAGATCCGCATAATTGACACATATTTTCTCCCTTTTCATCCAGCCTATTCATTGCCAAAATACGGGAAATAAATGACATTACTCTAGACACGCATTTAAAGGACATTCACATGATCCTCCTTCCATCCTCTCTCACTCACCCCGAGTTTGTGTTGGCATTATCGCCATCCTCATCGTCATTAGCTGAGGCGTTTCATGGATAATATGAAAATGCGTATCGCATTAAATTTTCGCAAGGCGAACATAAACATGGCGTGGCATGACGAAGATCCCGATATCCGCATACTTCTTCCTCGTCTTACAACAACAACAAGAGGAAAAGTGACATAATAAAACGATGTGCGTGGTTTGTGAAAGTGGAGGTGGTGGAGGTCCCCAAGTCGGAAGAAAGACTGCCACTACTGCTACTAAACAAACCCACTACTGTCTCTCTACAATCATGTCTCATCCTTATATGAAACAAGTATATTAACATTGATTATGATGGTGGCTGGCGATGATGATGCGATGGTTCGTGAGCCAAAAAACCGTGTTTTTCTTTCTGTTCTACCTACAGACGCTCGTCGCATCCACCGTGTTTCTGTAGGTTCCCCACTAATGCTTCTCCATAGAGTCATTTGTACAAAAATGCTAACTTACTTCCCAGTTCCCTTTCGCCCGAAATGTTTTACTTTTGCATTTTCTCAAATGCCTAATCTCACAGGCACAGAGACACAGAGCCACAGTCACATTCTCTAGAAACCAAACCAGAGCCAGCATCATCATCCCATCAGGATCACGAGCACACACAAAAACACACGCAATCCCTTTATAAATTTTGTACAAAGGATGGGAATGCAGAAGAGGAAATAGGTTCACTTAAATCCATCTCACGTTGGGTTTTACCCCGGTACTTTATACCGGGTGAACTTATTACTCATGAGTTAGGATTCATGGGAGGACGCTGCGGAACTTTTTTTCTGAATAAAGAGCAAAAGCCCTACTAAAGCAGCCCATATCCAACCAGAGAGCAAACAGTAAAATGCAACTGGAAAGAGAGAAATGGAAAGAAAAACAAAAGATTTGCTCCAGCATCAACCATCATCATCGTCGTCATATAGCCCACCGCCGCCACCAAATCACAATACAATAATGCTTTATGATACCTTTGCTCCCGCAACGCAACCCATTCCATTCCACCTTTTGCTGGGGAAAGTAGCTTTAAGCTTTTCCGGGAGAAAAACAAAAAAAAAGTGGAATGAAATTCCTAATTCATGAATGATTTGCGTATTTACCCTAGAGTTCCTACAAGCCTATCGTGCTATGCTCCAGTACCTAACCCAGTAATATGGGTTTCGTATGTGGGCAATAGGTATATCTCATCTCCCACGTTTTTTGTCGCGTAACCAGATTCTTTCATGTAAAATTTATCATCACATCGCATATTGCACATCGCACTCCCAACTAACACCACAAAGTACACCATCCCTATCATGAGATTACAATAGCAGAAAAAAATCGGTTCTCATCTTCCATCTCTCCCGGTATTAATATGCATTATTTACGTAACCCAAAAAAAAAAACGGTTGGTTTGTTTTACAGACACAAGTTGTTACACATACTTTGTCATTGTCCTTTTTACTTTCCCCGTTTCATGCCATTCCTTTTATTCTAGTCTAACCACGGAACGCATGAATGAAATATGCAAGCAAGGCCATGCAAAGGAAAGAAAGGTTTAGTAATAAAATACTGATCACTGTGAAACTGCAAATTCTCTCATAATGAGAAACAGTGAAAGGAGGGAGGGAAGAAATGAAGGATAAATTCAGATTTATTCTGATTCTGATGGATTGGATGATAATGATGAGATGGACTCACTGGACCCTCTAAACCAAGCATGGACTGGTAAAATTGTGAATATTATGGATGGAATTTACAAATGAGAAGGATTATATTATTTTTTTGAGGATGAGGATTTTTTCATAAAAAAAATAGGAGGAAACGTGTGTCTATTTAGCCGCGGTCTGCGTTTCCATCTCATATTGCGTGTCACCATCATTGTCATGCTATGTCACAGTAGTCATGCTATACCAGAAAGATCATTAAACCTTTGTCAAAGCCGTATGTATGAGAGCATTTTATATGAATGAATAACACATTTTACTGCAACTGCGTATGGGAACAATAGGCCACATATTGTCATAACTTTTTTGGGGATTGCATGGGTGGCTACTGCTTGTGGCGGCGGACCACCATCCAAAACATTTTATTTTTGAGGACTGGACTGGTTGATTATTTTTCCTTCTCTGAACTGAAATGTGGATTGAGTGACTGACAAGCTTTCACCATCCAGTCCGTCAAGAGGAGATTATTTTTTCATCCAGAATACTTTTTTGTTTGCCTCACATTTGCATTCCTGAATCCATATCTGACTAAACCAGTGAGCAATTTAGATCTCCAGATTAGACCAGTGAGGATTTAAATATGAACGGAAGGAGCACTCTCTCCAGCTGGATGTACATCCTCCGAAAAAAACAGAATATTTTATGAATATGCAATAAATAAACAAAATAATCAGCGATAGTGAAGATGACGACAGTCCTTGTTATGTTTAATACGGGTGGCATCGTTGATGAAGAGGAAATTCATTAAACCGCGGAGAGGAAATCAATACAGCATACCTCATCCAAACGCTATTCGATTCCAGGAAAATGAAACTGCCAGCCACACATGTTGTTGCATGATGCCTCCTACTTAACAGTAAGGTACTTATACAATTCGACCGTACACCGAAAAAAGATAATACGCAAATCCATACCTTCGAATCCGATCTGATATTCACCAGTGATGTTGCAATACCCACTTGATTTCCTTTCCCATCTACATATAGTCAAAAGGATGACGATGATGAATTGCCCCTTTCTTCCTATTCATTCCCACCATCGATGTAAGCCAAAGCGAAGTGAGTTGTTTTTCTGTTGGGTACTTCTGGTTCACTTGTCATCAAAAATCATTTCATCAAACGAACAAAAACCTCAAAAAGTAAATCAAGTGAGGACTTACAATCAAATGGTGAAGTTGTCTTCATCAAAAACATTCTTTTTTGTCTTATCCCCTCTTCCACTAATTAATATTCAAGTAGAGTATAGACTTGAAAAACCAAATGGGAGCGGACGGAGTGATATATCTATGCAATATGCAAAAATCTAAATTAAATAAATAGGCTTCCCTTTTTTGATGATTTTTTGCCATGTGTCGATTTCGTAATTAAATTCATTCTAACATTGAAAAGAATATTTTTAGAGAAGCTCCCTTTTTATGATTTTATCAGAGTCTGAAATTTCAATCGGATAGAGACATAATGTTTGCGAAAAAACTCGACCACAAAGGCAGCAAAATTACATTTAATTACAAAATGCAAAAATAATAATAAGCATGTGTCATTCTGTTGGCTTCTTTGATGTGTTTGTTTGTGTGTGTACTAAGCATCGTTTCAAAGTAAAATAAGAAAAAAATGAGAAAGCTTTTCATTATCTGATTCATCTCACAGCTCAATATAATAAAATGAATAGTAAAGGCAATTACAAAATCTGTATTCCTATTCATTGTACAAACATGTACACTACGTAACAAGAAAGAATGCATATTGCAAATTGTTTCTTCCCTTTCTTATCTCGTCTTTCTGGCTTGCTTATTTGGTTTGGACATGTTGCATTTTGGTTTGGTTAGCAAATCCACATTCAATTGAATTGTCAACGCTTCCATTCTAATTTGTTTGGTGGCTGACTAATTTCAGTCTAGAAAAAATTCTATTCTTCTACCCCAACAATTCAGCCAGTCACATTATTGCAAATTTTAATTTTTACCTCTGAGGCAAATAGCCCTAAAGGCCTATCATTATATAGTTGAAAATTGTAAAGTGTGTGAGGTTTTTTAATGTTAGGTTGGTAGTCTGCCTGGTAGCAAATGAGCAAGTAGAATTTGCATATTAGTTTAAGCATATTTCTGATTACTATATAATTGTCTTGTTCGGGGATATATACATATGCATGAAGCATGCTCGATGAATGCTTAATCGAAATAAGATTAATATTTGTTTTTATAATAATAAAATAATGATTTTGGTGAAGGATGAAGCTTCATCTTTATTCAACGTTCTATGAAGAGATTGCAGTTATTATCATGCTAAAAACAGAAGCGGATGCTGATGATGGTAATTCCTCTCGCTGAAAACTCATTCTTCATATTTCATTGGGGATAAATTATTTATTACCCCTCTGCTGTTATTAAAATAACAAGAAAATTATTCCCATCGAAGATCAAATCAAACCAAGGAAAATTATTGGCAAGGGATTGGGGAAATTTTTGATTTTTTATCGGCCGCAACAAAAATTCTTATGCATAGTAGTAAAGGCCGGGACCTGGCGATCGGCAAAGGATGATTTTGATCATCATCATGATCATCAACGTGATTACTTCTTAATAATAATTGCACATTTTTTTCAAGATTTTATTAGAAAAAACTTGTTTGCATCATTCATGTCCTCTCTCTTTCCAATTGTTGAATTTTTATTGGCAAAAAGTTGACTATTGACTCTAAGCCAAACAAAGAGGAATGTGCTTTCAGTTGGAGGAGGAGGTGGATGATTCTTCCCCAAAAATGTAATTTTTATTTAAAAACTATTTGACCATCATCATCATGATCATCGTAATTGTAATTTCATTTTTCTTTAAAAAAAATTAAATGTAAACATGAACGATTTGGTTAAGGAGGGTTAACACATTATACATATAAATATAATTAAGTTTTAAAACGAAACATTTTTTCATGTTAGTTTTTTTTTTGTAAAAAAAATGCTTTGAATGCGGATAGAAAGGGACTATGATGAAATGATTGAAAGGATTTTGAGGCTGTGGAATAATAATAATAAAAATGATTGCCATTGGATTTATTGGCTTCTGTGAGCGGACGACCGACACAAAAGTGAAATCTGTTTAATGTGAAGTAAGCAATTTGCCATTATATCATTTTGTAAAAAATTGGGAATTATGTAATGAAATGCAGTGAACGGTAAAAATATGGGATGGGATATGTTCAACGAGAATGCGATGATGTAAGCTGAAGATTATGTTGTAACTCTGGTACAACATTGTTGGCATTGAATATGAATGGAATTTTTAGGGTGGCAAAACTGGCAAATTGAAAAAGTGATGATAAATGAGCCAATTAATAAAGCTTACTTTATCTTTTATTGTCGGAGGAATAGAAGAGAAATAATAATAAGCCAATGCAAAGGCAAAAAGTACTCCGTATCATTCCATTTCAAAATTTTCTCTTCCTTCCGTTTTCACTTTTTCAAGGCTCAAAACTGAATTTATTTGACAGGGCTGGAGATAGGGAGGCGCAATGGGAAAATAAATAATAATGTTGATGATCATATCATGATCGTACAGAATGCAGAGTCATGCTCACTTATCATCATCATCCTATCATGATGTTGATAAGAATTGGATGATTTATATTTTGTTTGAAAGGAGAGGGAGGAGGATCATTCAAGGGTATAATGTAATTCGAAGTAGCAGTACAGCAACATCAACATATCGCATTTGTTTTTCTGTTTATAAAATAAAATTTGTTGAGACGTGTGCTACTCCATCCTGGAAATTTACGCGTTATAGACAACAACCTTCCAGACTAGTTACAGTTACTTTACAAATAACAACCACCATCGTTCCATGCCATACCGCACTCGAAAAAAAGCTTTCTACTTTGGTGGATTTTGAGGGGGAAAGGAATTCCTCCAAATTATTTAATCTGACTGGTGAACGTTGTTGGTGATCTTGACATATTCCGGGTTCCATCCGGACCAAATAAAGATACAACAAAGGAAAGGAAAAAATGTAACAAAAGCTCAGTAATTTCCCTCACTCTGATCTCGTGTTGGTACTGCGGAGAATTATTTTCGACTTTTGCCGCATATTTTCCATTTATGTACGATGATGTATCTATGAGGAATTATCCGAATAGAAACATAAAGTTTCCAGATCCTGGATTCATCATCACCAAAGACAAACTACGGCATTGTCTCGTGCCTCGTCCCAATGAAAATTCCCAAAGCTCAAAAGGCTTTAATCATGGGCATCATCAGGAAGAACAGGATCATCATCATCAACGTCATAATGGTGATTTTATTGTACATAGTTTCGGTTCTTCTGATATTTCATTATGATGTATCTTTTAACAGAGAAAATGGGGAAATGAAAATAAATTAATTTGTTTTCAACCCCATAACAAATATATATTTGGGAAGCTAAAAAGGAAGCCACATCCTACAAACAACAAAGGCCTGGAGCTGTGCCTCTGCGTGTCTGTCTCGCCGACTCTTATGCATTTGCACTATTTTACTCCAGACGCGTCTGCTGCTCACAATAATCCCACTGCACTTTCACTCCTTTTGGGGGTAATTATGTGGGTATTTGTATTTTAAGACTTTGGGTAAACAATGCAAAGGCTTAAAGTGCATCTCATTGTTCCCATTTGTAGAAACACTGTACAAATTGTAATTTATTTTGAAGGGTAACGGAAATCGAGAGACAGAGAGAATCTATCTGCATCATTTCATGAGTAGGAATCCACCACGCAAAATTGTAAACAAAACAGGAAAAGGGTTGAGGAGTCCGTAATGAAAATTTACATAACCAGAATTAAATCCTATTCATCTCCCACTCTACAAATATCTTCTCATCCAATCCATCCATCCATCTGGAAAAGGAGGCAAAAAGTTTTTGATAAAATTCCACCATCCTCATCAGCAGCAACAGCAAGAGGGTTTTGAGAGTGTCGGATGAAAGATTAGTATGAGAAATAAATACAGTCATCAAATTACAAAGTTTGATGTTTGACGAGGAGCTCAAACTCTGAAACATGTTTCTTCTTTAATTTGATGTTTTGATTTAGTTGATCATGATGATTATGATGCTGTGATTAGGTATGCAAGTTATGTATAAAATATACATGCTGGGGAGAGGACGATGGGTAAATAACGAGAACTTTATGACGGTGACGGAAGGAGGAAGAGGAGGCTGGAGGAGGTCGTTTTGGTTTTTGGCTGACCATCCGTAACGTTATTACAGTAAAAGTTTTTACCCTGTCTTCTCCTTCCCCAAAATCTCATCAAGTAAACTTTTCCTTTTGGATTTCAGGGAATTAGCGGAAAAGTAAGCAAAACTTAGCAAGAAAAAAATTATTCCTTCAAACTGTTTCGCTTTTAAACAAATTCTATTTTCCAATATGTTTCTATTCAGGAAATCTCAGAAAGTGAAAGTATGCGTAATGTGTGGTGTGCGGAGGGAATAAATATCCTCTTTCCCCTAACCAGACAGCGTCACCCCTTCCAATGCAAGGTCCCAATAGCAAGTTAGCATGCACTCCTCCACTAATTCAAATCATACTTAACAGGATTTGTGTATGTAAATTGCCCCTGCCACATACCACACATTACCATATCATTTAATAAGAAAATTTAACTAATTTTCTGCCAACTTCATCTACCCTTTTGCATGCTCAATAAGCTTCTCCATAAAGAAGGGTTCTCCTGTCAACTTCCATTCCTTACAGTTCACATCATCTCTCAAGTTGCTCATACATAAGAAGAGATGCGTTTTCCATGACTTTAAAATCTCTTCTTCAACCATGAAATAAATACACGAAAGCTTAACATCTTTTTTTTAAAGAGGAGAGGACTCTTCTTCATTTCACAAACGTCTTTTCTTTCTCGCCTCCTCCTCCTTTCTCATCAACATGATTATCATCAAGAGTAACAGCAGCATCTCCATCCATCCTCCTCATCTTCATTTGAATACAGTGAACCAGCAAGTAAAGCATGACATTACATGACACGTTCGGAAAACTAAACAGTTTTTTTGTAAACTTCACTCAAGTTCATTCATTTTTTCAAGCAGTCTTTTTCCATCTTTCTCCCTTCGGTTTCTCCTCTCCCTCTTACTGTCAGTGTCAACTCAATTAGCGTGATCAAACAAAATTTTCCATCTCATTAACACAGTCATAATAGCTCTTAAGAGTGAGTGAGCAGCGTGATATGCATCCAAGTCAAGTAGGGTGATATACTGATATAGATGCACTTGCGAGCATCTTTCCTGTCTTTTTACTTTTCCCTGTGTAATTTTCATTTTGTAATGGATGTAAATTAGCAAAGATAATAATGAAATTATAAAATAACTTGAGTCATGAGTGAAATTAATATATCATGTGAAGGCATAAGCAAGACAGGTTTTGCGTTCCTGGAAGTATCGAATTATCAAAAATTGCATAAGCTGCGGCTGCAACTGAAGGCAAGGCAAGATGAAACTACGATGACTTCTTCCAAGATGGGGTTCTTTGGGATAAGAACTGCAGAAGTGAAATTAAACTTTACAAACAGAACAGTTCAAGACTTCTCCGGCTCAAAAATCACAGCAACTTGCAAAATTTATTGCTATATCATAGCCATCGGGGAAAAAGCATACATTTATCTTAACTAAGTTAGTCAAATTTTTAGTTCTAACGATGATTTATAAAATCTTCATGAAGAGTGACATACAAGAGACTTTCTTGACAGGAAAAAAGGGGAAATAAGAAGTTTTTTTTCCTCCCAAGAAGAAAAACTAGTTGAGTGACTACTCTAGAGCGAAAGACACAGCAGCGGCGGCAGCTGGCTAGGAAGCTGCATAGTGTGGCGCGGGACCTTAAAAAACTTGAATAAGTGCCTTTATCTCAGCACGATTCTAAACGATGATGGGGACGTTAAGATGTTGACTTGAACATCATTTCTCCTCCTTATAAATTCAAAACTTGTCATTTGACATCTTCCCCTCTCGTCATAGTCAGGAACTAGAAAAGTAAATTAAAATTAAATAATTTTCGTTTCCCTCTTCAGTCTTGACAATTTAACGAGCCGTTTGCCTTCCCATCTATTCCTCTATTCAAGCAACGGATTCGTGGTTGGAATGCAAAAGCAAGGAAGAAATTGAGGATATTTATTAATTTTCATTTTACAAAATATTTTATTCCAGAGACAAATGTACAGAAGCGAAATAAGTATATTCTGATCTCATCATCTTTCCCTTATGCTATACTATGCACTCGTGCGTGCGTGCTGCTTTGAGTAAAGATTTTTTCCTGCGTAGACGACAAATATGTATAAACGGATTGGAGAAAATTTTCTAAAAAAGTATAAAAGGACTATCTCTTCTGCTGCTCATTCCTTTTCTGACGGCTTCTTTCGAAAGAAAAAACGGTAAGAATCCTTTAGCCAATTAAGTTCACCCTGTTGGATTCAAATTAGGAAAAGGAGAAAGTTTTTTTCTGAATGAGAACTCTTTTTTTTATACTTCTCCATCTTCAGATTCCAGACCATATTTCCAGACAGTGAGACAGAAGAGGAGAGAATAAGCCTCCAGCAGGAGTACTTTTTTTGCATGTCAACGACAACTGGAAAAAACCTCAAAGCGACCATTTCTTCTTTAAAAAAAAATAAAGAACAGCTTTTTTTACAGCTAGGTCTTCGCTCTCCTCTCTTTTTACAACTTTTTCCATTCACATCTCTACTATTTTTACAACAAGTCAAGCATACTCTTTTCCACACACAGTGCAAACAGGGAAAAAGTAGCAAAAGTAAAGAAAAGATCTTTACACTCACTCACATTTATGTACATATAATATATCTGGTTTATCATTGTTAGGTAGTATATATTTTTATATTCCTTTTCCCCCATTCATACATATTTTTTCTTTCGCTTGTAAAAAAAACAAATGAGTTTTTCCGCATTGCGCCGAAAACAAGAAAAAACCAGGTTGGAACGGAAGGAAAGATGGGCTCAATCCCTTTTTTCGTTATATTTCTATTTTTTGGCAAAAACGGAAAAGAAAAATCGCTTAACATTCCATCTGGGATGGATGGATAGATGGATATATAGTAAAAAAGGGAAAGAGAAGGAGTAAAATATAGTTTTTTACTGCTACTTTGGAACATCCCGGAAAAAAATACAGAGGTCCCTGAAGAAGACGAAGAGAAGAAAAAATTGTATGATTTTTTTTCTCTTATTCTTCCTTCCTCCACAATACCAACCACCGAGGCGACCGACCGACTTTTTAACCGATCTTTCTTTCCCTCCTGCCAATCTTTCTTGGAGGATGGATGGAATCGACTTGGTTCCTCACTCTGTGACTGATGGCCAAAGCGCCTGGTCTGAAGAAAATAGCATTAACATGTGTGTGTGTGTGGGCATTTTTTATTGCATTTTCGAATGGATTCTATTCTCATACCATATTCCTTTTTTCATCCTATTACATAATAGCATCGTGTAATACTACGCTATTATCAATCCATCCTTATCTCTCCTCCCGCTCATTTGTTCGGTGGTGGGTGCGGGTGTCAGAGCCAAAGCCAAACATTTGTTTTCCTCCCTTTCTTTCTTTCATTCCATCCTCCTTTCTTTCCCAAAGTCTTTCCCAAGGAAGACGAAGACAAGGCGACGTCACACGCACAAAAGAGTGGATTGTGCGAAAATTCAGATTGCGTGGATGCAGACATACATAGACATAGCATAAAATACCAGAAGCAAGCGGAATGAACTGATGCGGAAAGGAAGTTAAAATCTTGAAAAGACAAGACAGTTTTTGTTTTTTCTCCTCGTGTGTCTCTCCTCATGAGCTCCATTTTACCAGAAATAACAATGGATAGGAGAATCAGCGAAAGAATGATGGGATGGCATGTGCCAACTTAAAACAATAAACAAATACAAGGAGTAAGAAAAAGTCAAGGGAAGTATGCGTAGAAAAAATGTTTCGCAATGTTTATATTTTTCAAGACTGACATGGCATTAGAGTAGTATCAGTATCACCTATTTTTAATTGAATTGAATGTTTTAGATGAGCATTCATTCGCTGGGATATGGTGTAAAAAAGTTGCAGAAAAAACTTCAGACTGGCAACAGTCACCACAGCAGTGCAGCGGCAACTAATCCGACCATTTGGATTCTGACGAGCTTATCATCATCAGATTGAAAGTGGAGGATCAGACGGAAGGATGGAAGAAAATCTTTTAGCTTGACTTTTAAAACAGCAAGAAGAAAAGTCAGTCACTCAAAGTTAAAGATTTTTTTCTCTCTTCCCATTTGTCTGGCATATCTTCCAGGAGCAGCAGCAACAGTAGTAAAAAGGGTCATTTATCACACCAAGCATGTATTGCAAAGCAAGAGGAGGAAAATTATCTCCAGCCCCGTTTTTTACTTTCATTCCAAATCTACAACATTCCATCATGTAGCAATAAAAAAGGGAAAATGCCGTAAAACAGCTCATCAAGAAAACACCATCGGATCACAACAGTCATTCAAAGCCAAACTCAACTCAATGTAGAAATGGAAATATGCACAGGCAAAAACTTCTTGGATGGAATGTTTTGACTAGTCTTTACACTCCTGTGACTGTGACTTTACTTCCAATCCAAACTATCCAAGCAAACAATTTCCTCAATTTTAATTTCTTGTAATAGTTTTTGTTTCCCGAGTTTATTTTTGCTAGGAAAACGCAACAGGAGATTGGTGAACTGCTCATTTTTCAGTATAACACAAGCAGAACTTTTCCATTAAAATGTTTTGCTTTTCCTGTTGATCAAACATGAGCATAAAGGAGAAGACAGAAAAAAATAGTGAATAGTGAGCAATGAGTTTTATTACCGAAACTAACTAAATGCAAAAGAAAAAATATTTTTGTGTGGATTTTTTCCACATCTTTGCAAAAGGAGCCAGCCAGAAATGTGTCTTGTAAATGACATGATGGGATCATCATCATGATCATGAATGCCAGTTTTTTATTTCTTTAAAATATTTTACTTCCGTTATATTCCTTTTAATGGGATGATGGGTGATTATGCCAAATGCTTAATGCTTAACTAATATAAAAAGCAGCAGAAGCAGTGGGCTTCACTCACGCAAATGCGTAATCGGATCTGCAAAAGGGGATGATGGAGCTTCCTCCTATTCAAAATCATTTAACAAACAAAAAAATGCTTTTCTATGCTGATAAATGATAAGAGATATAAAAAACAGTAAATGGATTTTCAAAATACTTCGTAATGGAGCATTAAGCAGTAGTTCTTCACATCTTGATTATCCTTTCAATGATCACGGAGATGATTATGATGACGGCAAATGGGCAAAACCAAACAGAGACACGCATTTTGTGTGACATATGGATGGAGAGTGCACACACATACCAGGAAGAATGTGTGAAATCTTAGGAGAAAGAATGAAGATTGGCTTGGCCGACTGTGTAGATGACTGTGACTTAGGTTGCCGCATCCGCATCAAAATATTTTTCACAAAGTCATCTTCATTATTACTCCCTGAGCCCCTCGATAAAGTATCTTGTTTGAATGAGCTTATTAGCTCAACAAGCAAATGCAATGGCAAAAAAGTAAAGTCGAATGGAAAGGATTATTATTGCTGTTACTTAACACTTATCATCATCAGCATAGCCATCCTCTTTGCCTTATCTACTTTCCTTCCCCACTCATGTAGTCAATTCACATATTTTTTGCAGGTAAATATTTGTATAAAAGTGTACATAAAAAGTATTTACTTTTTTTCTCCTTAAAAATTATCTCTTTCTAAGATCTGGTCACCACGGCCATGATGATCATCATCATTTTCCACATGTTCCCGCAAACCAGACAGACTTCGCAGAATGGAAAATATTTTAGTTTGATAATAGGTGCCCGAAATCACCAGTTTGAGAATTTTAAACAACAGTCCCCATCCCCCATCCATCCATACAACAGTCACTTTATCAACAATTCACAGCTCATTGTTAACCCTGAGACAATGCTGTTTTAAACAATAATGAGCGTGATAATAATAAAGTATAATGTATTACAGTCCCTACTAATGATAGTATACTTAGCTCACAATATTATCAAGAGGTAATGGTTATATAAAAGCGCGTATTGATATGAAATACACAGTCAAGCTTTGTCAAGTCTTTTTGCTGGCTAAAGTTACAGTACAAAGTAAATAGGTAGGTACATAAGTATATAGATACAGAGAAGTGGCTATATCTACTCCTACCTATTTGTGATGTCCGTTTTCTAAAGTGAATTCATTATACGAGGCTGAGCTCCTTTTCCCACTACTTTTTATTGCGATATAACATATGCATAACTGCACATTTTTGCATTGTATTGTCATGCTAATCGCATGATCATCGTCTGTGTATTGAATGAAATGTGACTGAAATCATGCTTCATCTATAATATACATACATACATACAAATGATCATGTACAATGTACTCCACTTTACTTACTCAGGTATAAAAAGGATTTTTATATAGTTACCGGTAATATACAAAAAGTAAGTACAGAAGAAGAACTTGAGGATGATATAGCATGGTCATAACTGAAGAGAAGACCGCAACGGTTCATTTCTCTCCTCAGAAGAGACCATTCTTGAACATATATCAGAGTATATCCGTCCATTCTTCTTATTCTTCGAACCGAATAAGAAGAAGTGAAAAGGAGCTCAGGGAACAAGCCCAAAAATTCTAAAGAGCATTTATTAATACTGATATGAATTTTACCTGCTTCACTTCACCTGTTTGACAATACAATAGGAGAAATATATTATACGCTCGTATTGTTGTATGCTTATATTGTTGTGTATGTATGTATGCGAGTATACATATTTGCATATGTATATCCCATTGTCTATGTGTATCAGGGGAAGAGGAAAAAAAACTGGAAGAACACACG
>JAQGAI010001059.1:0-16156 GCA_034696905.1 Lepidocyrtus violaceus | reverse complement strand
TGTTGGGTTGTGATCTGTCGCCAGAGTGCAATTCCATCTCTCCTCCTTCATAGCCATAGCCATTTATAGGGGGAGGACTCTCAGGTAGAGAGAGAGAAAAATATAAGTGTATGGGAGGATAATATTTTGAAATGGAGTGGGGAATGGGTTGGGAGCTAACCTGTCACTATTATTGTCCTCATCATATCATATTTTTCTTTCCGTTTTATGCAAGTTTTAAAAAAATGGAGCTCTTTTAGCAGCCCTTCCTAACAAACCATTACATTTCAGTCACTTTCCATATTTATGTGAACATATATCTTCCCATTATAAAATCACCTCTTCACCTGAACAAAAAAACAGAAAGAAAACAACAACTGCAATTTTTAAAGCGGAGAGCTGAAAGGGAAGAAGAAATCTCGTTACAAACTTTACTTCAGCTCTGTTTACTTAAGGTATATAAATGTGATATTATATACCTAATTCAATTTATTATATAAAAAAAGCATGTATCAAGCTGTGATATATCTTTCGAAATATTATCTTGTTCACCGTGAATATTTCGTCTTTGCTTAAATATTTCATATTTTTCCACTTCCCATATATTCCGTTTTTTCGTTGTTGGGATATGTAAAAGTAAAAGTGGATCTGGAGAAAAAAAGACTGAATAATAAAATATGCCATTGTGCTAAAACCATTTCCGTCTTGTTCCTTTTCCGCTTCTTCTCCATGAGAAATATAAAAAGTTTTTCCCCCTTTAGTAGTATTCAGTTTTTGTGTACTTGGCTACAGCTGGAAGGAGCGAGGAAAGTGAACAGGTGATATAGAGAAAATGTGCGTGTGTTGCGTGTCCCTACTATTCATATATATTTCATATAAGAATATTTATATGTGACCTAAATTACCAGAATAAAAGAGAATAAATTTAGTTTCTGTTCCAACATCGTTCGTTCGTCTCCCAAGAAAAGAATAAGAAAGGAGCAGACGTGCCCATATGGGTAGGTATATGAGTTTGTGAGTTGGCTTGGCTTGCTCCGAAAAAACTGTGGGCCAAATATCATTACCTACCACCACCACCACCACCACCAAAAATTTCCTTTACCCGTAGCCGAAAACATGACAGATGACAATGCTGATTGATCCGAACAGGAAGAGAAAATGATTTTCTTTTTTCCCTGTTTTTTTCTGACTAGACTTCATTAAGGGGAAGGCAAATTGAAAGGGAGTAGAAGAAGCTAAAGGGATAAGGATATGAACAATGTTGTGAGGGGGAAAAAGTTTTCCTATTTTGTCGCAAAAAAAAGCGGAGGTGGAAGCGGACATGGGAAAAGAGAAAAGATATAATTTATCCCATTTTTCGTCTTATTATGCATATTACATTCCTTATCTCAATTTTGCAGCGCCAGCAAAATGTATTTCCCTGGCGTACTTATATATATTGCTGTGCTTACACTCTCTCTCTGATCTGGGTTGGGATGGAGGAGTGGGAGGGAAAGCAAAGGAGAGGGAATAAGCAACTTCTTCAAGAGACTCTCGCAGTCAGGGACAGACCTAAAGATCCCAAAATCCAGTTTTCTTCCCAATCTTCTTTTCCTCCTCTTGAGATGAGTGCATTAAGTCAAATAACGATGGGGAACGCAAACGTAAAAAAAAAGAAGCAAAGAAAGGAAGGGAAGAGCATAAAGGCTCTCTCCTCCTTTCAAAGAAAATGACAATCCCAGCAGAAAAAATATCAGAATCCTTAAGAACCCGTATATTACACTTGTTATTATTATCATTTATATGTATAGGTACACTATTTTTTTCAAAGACGAAGGAGAGAAAATACATTTAAAAAGTGGTGACGACATTCGACTAAACTTATTTCTTTAATAATAATAACAGGATATATATTTAAAAAAATGTACTCCCTTCAAAGATGAAATACAGGGCTGGCTAAAAGTCACATTTCGGATTGCTCTTCTCCTTCGTCAAAGAATAAACTGATTCTTTTTGGATGAGAGGGGGATACTACTACACGTTCCACTACATTTAAAAGACGCATGCGCAAGAAGACTCCCAAGATTAGGAACTAAATGCACCTAGTTTGCTAGGAAAGAAGGTGGATGATCATGCTGATGATCATGACATGACGAGGTTGATGATGATCATCATGATCATCATCAGCATCAACAGCATCTACTGGAGCAGCAGCAGCATCCGAACGGAGAAAGGGTTAGCAGGCTGGAATAAAGTGGACTCATTCATAATTCAGGAATCGGGAGCCGTATCCGTTCTTCCTTTGGATCCACTTGTGCTCCCCATTCTCTCACTACAATTTACTACTGTTTACTAAACGAAATTCTGCACGATGTAAAAAAAAACCTTTTTTTTTGCAATAGAATGGAAAAGGGGACGTAGGTAACCGCCTGGCTGACTTTCCCTTTTTTTTCTCAAGATTTTTTTTTCAATTTATTTCTTAAGCATCTCTGCAGAATACTTATTTAGCAGGTAATAATGGAGTGAAATGGGAGTGGGCTTTTTTAAATAAGAAAGGAAAAAAACACGGAGAAAGCTGCAGAATCGGCGTAAAGTTCTGCAGGGTTATGCAATCACGTTGACAAAAAAAATAACAGGATTTTGACTCGAGAAAGTAGAGAAAGTACTGTAGTTATCCTTTAAGTAAGCAGTTTAGCAAAGAAAAATAGGGACATAATGAGAGTGTGACCTGGGAAGAGATTGGCTCCTGTGGAAGGAAATCTTCTTTAGAGATTTAACCTTGATTTAGCACGTGTTAATTTCCAATTTCCAATTAAAAACCTTGGCCTCTTTCCTCCTCCTCCTTCCAATGCACAAATGGGCGGTTGTAATGTAAGTTGAAGCCCGAGAGGAAATTGAAAAGTTGAGCAATGTGAGTATGTTGTGTGTGTGGGGGGGGGAGTTATGTAAACATTGATTTAATTTTCATCTCCCCCAATTTATTACGACATGGAAGTCAGTTACTCATTACTCATATCCAGACTTTCGGTTTTCCCCTAGAAAAAAAGAAAGAGAAAATTGGTCTTGGGAAAATGAAAGGTTCATAGTCACAGGATGATGAGGATGATGATGATGATGAAATACCTACCAACCTAGGTAAACATCCAGTCTCAAGGAAAGATTCCCACATCCTCTTTCCATTCCATCCATCTTTCTCCTTGTCCGTGCCCTAATTACTCTCATTACTGTATTATTATTAAATGGACTGGGAAAGTGGGAAAGAGGAGGAACAGAATTTTTTTTATCCAATTTTCAAAAAAAAACTAAAAAACTTTCCCTTTAAAAAATAAAGAAGTCTATGCTTATTTTATACTTTACATAAAATTGGATTATCCACCTCGTTAAAGTATGCCCATTTCATAAGTCATTAATTAACGACTCATTATATTATACCTAGGTACAGCTATTATACGGAGGTCAAGTTAACTAAAATATATTCCAACGCGTGGAAACTACGGACCTACAACTGAGGCGAGGATGACGATGAGAGCAGCGTAGTTATTTATTTTTTTTTCTCAAAAAAATCTGCAACCGCTCTGACTATAAAGTAGAGAGAGAGAGAGTCGAGTAAGAGTACCAAAACGCTCGGCCCAGATTTTTCCTCTCCATCCAACCAAATTTTGCCAGTGTAGTTTCAGCCAGTTTGTTAGTCAATCAATAATTCACCGTTTGAGATTTACCTTGCTCGTGTGCCTACACTCACAAACATAGGTAGAAAGAGAGAGTGAGACCCAAGCCTAAGCACCCACCTTTATTAGCTTCAGTTTACAAAAAAATGTGTACTTCCTTTTTTCCTCTCCTTCAGGATCTCAGTCTCGCTAATAAAGTGAACGATGTGCATAAATTTATCATCAGCTCCCATACTTTCAGATTATATCATGCCAATGCCATGAATGTGGGGGGAAAAAAATTCTGAGAACTGAACTCTCATGGTGAGCACGGGGTGAGAGCTGCGCTTTTTGAAGAAAAAAAACTTCTAACCTGTAATTTGTTATATAAACATTTGTGATGCATATCTGATGATTATCCCTTAACTTTCTCACCCACTTGAGTCAGACTCTCGCGAGAAAAGAGGAGAGGAGAAAAATATTGTGAAATGTTCTCTAAAGCTTTTTGGCTGTATGACTCTTCTCCCGTTTTGCTCTAGTTTAGCCAGTGGTAGTGGTGGTGATGATGGGGATTCTATATCCGTTCTTCTTTGTATAAGAAGCTTATTAGTGGGCTGGCTAAGGGAAGTCAGCCTAATGTATTATGCAAGAACCACAAAAACTTACACATCGTCGTCCTTCCTCATGAGTTAGTAAATAGCTTATATTTAGGTGGTGGTGGTGGGATTGTGTGTATATGCACGGTTATGTTGTAATTAAACTAAAGGTTTCCCTTTCCACTTTGTTTACTTGGCCTATTTATTTTACCCACGCAGGGAGAGAGAGAGACAGACAGAGAGGAAAGGAATAGGCACATGGATTGTTTTTTTTTTTCGCTGTAATACTTATGTATAACTTAAGCCATGTTAATGGTAGTAGTGCCACTGACTACTCACTCCACTAAAAGAAACTGCTCTGCAGATATTCCAACTTGTCACTTGTCAGTTGGTCAAATGTATGAACACCGAGGAGGCAACAAAAAAATAAAATGGCTTGGTTAACTCCAATTTCCTCTTTCCGGTAGAAAAAAAACACATCATGGAATGGAAGGTAGGAACAAACACGAAATGGAATCATCATTATCGGGATTAAGTGGATTATTAGGATCACCCCTCGATACTCGCCCAAAGGATTTGCCCTAATATTGTATCTCTATTTTATTGAGACAGGTATCAAAATATAAATCCGGTTGTGGGAAAACCCAGAGAGAACATGCCTGCACCTTCTCATTTTCGGACCAACTATACTAGCTAGTTCTGTCCAGTCAGTCAGCGTCCTACTCCATTCACATTTTACGAAAAAAAAGAAAGAAAAAGCAGCAAACTCAGAGTGAAATGGAAGTATGGAGAGACCTATAAGTTATTTTCTAGTCTGGTGGGAATACCCAGGATAATTCAATCTTTCCCGAATTTCTTTCTCCTCTCTATAAAATACAATTTATTTATTTTTTTATGTTTGCTTTCACTCAAGTCTTAAAAAACAGAAATGGTTGCAAGGCAATATGCTTCCTTCTTTCCCCTCCCTTCCTCTTTCGCTTTTCCCATTCGCTCCGCCAGTGCGTGACAATAATTATAATGAGTGATGTGATGTGACCTGGGCTACTTGACCGGGCCAACTTTTTATATATATTATTTCTCATGTATGGGCTCCATCCCTTACGACGGTTGACTTGGTTCCTTGTTTTAAAATGAATGGGGACTCTAATACACTTTGACTTTCAAGTTTGTTTCAAGCACTGTCCATTTGCAAAGTTTGGATGGATGGAGCGGGGGGTGAGCCAGTGAGTGCTCCCATTTCTTTCGGGGATTATTGTATCCCATTAGGAAAAACGGGAGACAAATAAATATAAAAAACAAACGAGACGAACTCGTATCCCTACTTACATAAATGTACAATAAATGTGCATATGCTCACTCCTTTTATCGGCCTACGAAGGTATTAGCATTGCCGTAGTGTTTTTTTTAGTCCTCCTCCCGAATGAAAACAGGAAGGAGGGAAACAAGAAGAAAGAAATGTATACTAAAAATGACTTAAAATGGCTTGAAATGAGTCACGCTTCACTTGAGCTCACTAGAATTCCCTGGGATAGCGCAACCTCCATTACTGGGTTTTCTTTTTTTCTTCGTCTTCTTCTTCTTTTTTTGCGAAAAGTAAGCAACAAAACTCTAGCTTGGCTTATTTTATTGCCCACATCATCATAATCACGATTCTCGATGACTATACTCCACGACTCACCATCATTATCGTCGTCCACAAGCAAGAGAGAAGGAAGAAAAACCATGTATATTATCCTCTTCTCCTCCCTTTTCCCTCCATTTCACTCCACTATGGCTGGCGTTTGCAGTTTTATATCCCGCCATATCATTCATCATGCATATATAGGCTTTAGCCTGTTGCAATGCAATTCTCTGCATTAAAAAGGATATAATGGGAATGGCTCTCCTCTAGTCCATCCGCTTTCTTTTTCCCCTCCGACTATAGAAGATAATGCAAGGGGACTCGTTAGCCGTTATTCACTCACTCACACTATTTACTTTAACGTTTCTCCCATCCAAGAAACCATCCATAGAGTTGTCAAGGTTTCTTTTCCCTGGCTCGGCTTATGTACATCTCTCACTCTCTTTCTCCGCTTCTCTCTTTCTCTCTCCCTCTCTCCCGTTTTCTTATGCCTATACATATGATAGCAGCATCAGGTGGCGTCTGCTCACCAAAAAGAAAAAAAAGAAATTGGCACGGAGTCAAAAAAAAAATTTGTCTTTTGTTTTGTTTTATTCACCCTCTGATTTTCCTCCCATTAGACGGGAGTCGGCTAGAGTTGCTCCACAAAGGGATTTCGTATTCAAAGTAAGTATTGATGATGATGTGCGAATTTTTTTTCTTTTCCCACGACAAAAATCTTTTATGAGGCATGTTTGCAAATTGCGAAATGTTCATCAAAATGTTGTCAAGGGGAAGTAAGTCATTTGAGTTTGAGGTTTCTTTTGAAAATGAAAAAAAAACAACGTAGTCTGGAGTGGATATGGATGTGAATGGGTTTTTTGGGGATGTGCTTGGCATGACTTACTTAAGCTGTTGATTATTATTGGAGATTGGAGAGTGGAGGGAAGCGGAAGGAAATGTTCTCTTTCCAACCTCCGTCTCGTCTCAGGGGCTTCATCATGAAGAGAGCGGGAGAGAGATATGGAGAGCGAGAAAGAGAGAGAGAGAGACGATTAGGATCCCATCCCGGCCACTACTTTCTATTTAATGGACTTCTAATATTATTATAGTCCCTGGACCGCAATACCACCAACCACATCATCATCACAATCACATCATCAGTAGTGTACTCATACTCATACTCAGAAGCCCAACAACAGTAAATAGTCCTTATAAACTCCCCCCGTCGCCCCACCCCACACCCTACTAAATAGTAATGAATGGGACGGGAACATGAGGTTTGTGTGTCCCAAGTGGGTTCTCTCACTGGCTGCCGGGCTAGATAAGAAGGGCCATTGGTGGTGGGGAAATGGGGGAACTAATCGGGAAATAAACGGGCAGAGTATGAGAGTACTTTACTTTGCATCCTCAATCATAAATAAACGCGGGGGTAATTAATTAATGATGAAAGAGGAAGACTTTCAAGTAGGTCAAATGGGATGTGTACAAATAGGAGGACTCTTTTGAGTTTTCTTTTTATTGATTTCGAAAAAAACATATTAGCTATTGGCCAGGCCTAGCCCGGGAACCCCTCCACAAAAAAAAATATTTGTTTCTTTAGCATGAAATGAAATGAAAACCTGTCTACATAATTGATGAATCATATTTTTCAGGAGATGCTTCGGCCATCCTCTGGAATGACATTTGAAACATGATCCTAATATTTCAGCTTTCCCGAGCAGGAAAATAAAACAAGTTCTCCAATGTGGGTGTTCCGCTCACTCAGCCAGTGCAGTGGATATTTTTTGCATTGAAAATAGAAAGGGAATGGGAATTCAATCTATTGCTAAAATGTTTTCAAGTGGGAGTCCATGTTCCAGGATATATAAAAAATAGTCGTGATGTTTCCAAGGGAAAAAAACTTTCCACTTTTTCCCTTCCCACACATGAGTAGAGTTAAACTACGAAAAGGCATGAGGGATAGGAAGGAGAACAGGAAGTAGTAAAAAAAATCAGAGCCTTCGTCTCCTTCTTCGCTTTTTTTTATACTAAATACTGTTGATCTATAAGTGAAGGTAAAAGTCTCTTTGTAGAGGGACTTATGTGCAACGAATGTAGACAAGAGTTGATGAAATGGGGAGAAAAGGGACCTTCCCCATTTCCCATTCCTTTCTCCCCTCAATAGGAAGATTATAGGGAAGACTGGAGCACAGATGAAAAGGGACTCGAGTCGAGAATGGGATCGATGTGAGTGGAGTACACAATATCACCATTCCATCCCACTTGGAGTTGAGTTGGGAGAGGAAAGAAAGAGAGAGAGAGAGAAGGAGTAAAAAAGGAAAGGAAAACTAATCCCATATCTCCCTTTTTTCAACAAGCTCCTCTCCTTCGCCCACCTCAAACGCGACAGTCTCAAGGAAGAAAATGAAGATGGAACGATTTCCCCTCACATAATATTCTTATCCTTTGTCCTCCTTAACATACTACCATCTTTCACTCGGAGTCGAGTCGAGACATGGGATGAACCGATTTCCAAGTATTTGCATTTTTTATTTAGACGAGTGAGCAGTAATAGTCCGTCTCACACTTTAAAAGTGATAAGCATCCATCTATTCATTTAAGACATAGACATTTATATTAAGAGTCCCGCCTGCCTTTAGTCTCACACAGCACAGCTTTCTTTCCAGTCAACCTTATTCCAGGATTGTTTTCCTTTTTTTCGGTGCTGCCGGTGGTGCTGGTGGGGAGAGGTTGGCTAATCTAACCTGATTGAGATCAAATTTCTTTCTTCCTCCCCCCATCCCATACAGATTGAATTTACTTACACCGCAAATGCTTTTTTCTCTCTCTCGTACTTTCTCAAATTTCATCAATGATATCAGGACATTCCGTATTTCCATTATTGCCTGGCCTAATATAAATGATGGATCCCAGACGGGAGCCGGATCCACTTAAGGCTAATATTGGTATACCGTTTCCAGACGGTCTCGTCAGGGACGCTCAAGCTGGAACTGGGAATCTATATGGAAGCTTCATTTCCAACCCATTCCGAACTCTCTAAAAACTTCCGTTTCCTCTCTGCCTTGATCATCAAGGGGGAAGATATTCCTCTGCCTTTGCAAAAAAAATAATAATAATATAATGCTATATGGATAAACTCGAGTTGGATAAGCGGATGTAGGCAACAAGGCGAGGCTGCATGCTTTTGGTGTTGTTTGGCAGTCATGATGATGATGATCATGAGGATCAAGCCTGCTTCCAGATGCATCCACACATTTATCTCTTTGACATGTTTGTTTACCTGACTTGACTTTCGTCTGCTTTCCTTCCTTCCTTTTTTGTTCCATGTATCGCTTCCCATCATCCCATCACGTCCAACACAGCCCATGATCTGATCCGATCTTTGGCAACTTTCAAAAAATTGAAGGTTTCCTCCTCCCTCCCTTCGACTATGGTGATGAATGAAACAGTCACGAATTTCACGAGTAACGTGTTCCATGAACAAGTCCCTAATACGCCTGTTGGCCATTCCCCCAAAGAGGATAATGATCAGATGGACTGTGAAACTAACAGTTTACATATGTTCCCCGTATTATTATTTTATTGTCGGGCATAATAAGTAACAAGTAGGGGGAAAAAGAGAAGAAGAAAAAAATTCAAAATCCATTTCAATCCCGTCTTGAATCTATCATCATCATTGAAATCCCTTCATGGATATAAAAAAAAATTATCTGTGTATGCCACAGAAAGTTTGAATGGTCTTGTGTGAAAGAGTGAAAAGGTCTCTCTGAAAAGAGTTTTAGCTTTCGCTCCCATTCATATCCAACCTGCTGCCTACATGCATTTTCCCCCTTCCCATTGGAGTATCTCTCCCTGATCCGATTCCATAACCATTACTCATTTTATTGAAGAAGATGAACAAGTTGGGCCCAACTCTTCATACTCACAAAAGATGCATAAAAAAAGTTTGATATAGGTCATAACCACATACATACTCCGACTATATTTAAAAGTAAATGCTCAGATAGTATTTCTTGGAAAGTCAGCTGGATACTATTTTGTATGACTCAAAAGCCATATAAGATTTTGTGAGTGAATGGCAAAGCCAGAGCACCGAGCACCCAACCAGTGAGTGAACAGAACAGGAAAGATGTTCCAACGAGAAAGAGAGAGAGGTAGAGAGAGAGAAAAGGAAGACGCTCCAAACAGTCTTCTTTTTTTAGGTGTGCGGAGTGAGTCAGGAAGGAAGGAAGAAAAGCAACAAAAAGTCAACCATGTGGAAATTATTGACGTTGGGAGAAGCCATACAGAGGGATAGACATTCCATCCTATTATTTATAGCTTTTGGCTATGATGGGTTTGGTTGGTTGAAGCAATTTTTCTCTCTCCTTTTCTTCTTCTTGAGATCCGCTCCGTTTTTTCCATCCATCCATCCATCCATTAATCTGTACACTTTTGTATTACTTTACCTTCAACAGGATGATGATGATGAGAATGTTTGGGGAAAAAATCTTATTTTTCTATCCATTGCAAAAAAAAAATTGGGAGAAAAAAGAAGAAAATACTTTAAAGAGAAGCAGAGGAAAATGGATAATGTTGCTCATTTTGACCAAGTCCCATTTAACCCTGTGCATTTCCCCACATCACAATAATAAAATGGAGAAACTTGAAGAAAAAATGAAAGATAAACAGATTGGGCAACATTAAAAACCCATTTCATCCCGTGGAACGAAAAAAAAATCAATAAAATATTCAATGGACTATTTTATATCCATCATAGACTTGCATGTGACATGAGAAAATGCATTTTTGGATCTTGACTTGCTCACTGCAAATTTTTCTTTCGTAAAAGGAGAAACTGGAAGATGGAAAGCTGAAGAAAATAAAAGTTTTATTTAGGACTATAAGTAAAAAGGAATTTGTTTGTTTATCCCAATCCCTGTCGAATAAAGATGATTGAGGATGGTCATTATTATTACATGAGGTGCAAAAGCAATCCATATAATCCCTGGCTGGATATAAAACTAACTTGGAACAGAACATGGTCTAATGTTTTGGAAGTTTTCTCTCGTCCTCCTCTTTCCCTCTCTTGCAATGAAAAAATGTTATTGATTGAGTAAATGAAATATACATGGGACTGCACCTACGTCCCCGTGTTTGGTTTTCCTCCACAGCAGAAAGTCAGTCAGTTTCTCTTCTTTTTTTGTTTTTAGGAGGCGAGGAGGAATGAGAAGGTGGTGGTGGAATGGGAATTTTAATATTAGAAATGGCCGTCCCTCCCTCCCGTGTCTACTTTCATTCTATTTGAACAAGAGAGAAAAATAGACATTGACGTGTCGATTAATATTCCTCTGTTGGGGCTCAAATTTACATAATATTATCGGAATGGCTCCTGTTCCCTCCATGCCACCTGTACAATCATTAGTCTTGACAGGGAGCTGGCTGCGACCACTCAGAAATATTAGCGGGCTAAAAATAGGAAAAAAAAACAGGGCTACCGGAGTCAAAGCTAATCATTGACAGTTTGCTGAGGGAGCCGAAGGAAAATACTTTTAATGATTATGATGACGTTGCCAGATGGATAGTGTCTCGGTCTTTGAGATAACAAAACAAAAAATAAATTGCCAGAGAAAGTGAGAGGGAGAAAGTCGTATAGACAGCTTAACGATAAGCAGAATGGGAGAATTTCAATAGATTCCGCTTAATAGCTAATGCCATCAAAAAAGCCTTTTTCTTCTTCTTCTTGAAGAAAATGATAGTTTTCTTTGCTGTTTGAGGGGGGAGGGGGCAATATACCTACCTAAACAAACTTTTACCTTTTTTTATGCAGTTCCCTTAATTTTTACCGTGAGTAAAGAGCAATTTTGCTCACTGGCGTGTGATGGTAATTCCACGGTTCCTTTTCCCTCTCTCGTTAGTGATGGGAATAAAATGACAGGGTTCTCTTTCCTGTCTTCTCCTTCGGCAAACTTTTTCTACCTTGCATCATATACTTACTTACTACCAAACGCCTAGGCTAGACTACCCAGTCGTGCATGCAGTTTCCTTTCTCTTCCTCCCAGCAAAAAAAAACTTTCTCTCTTGGAGGTTGGAAGGATAAAAGATATTATTATGTTGGTTGAAGACTCTCTCTCTCTCTCAAGCAAAACGAGGGAGGGAGAAAGTGGGAGAGAGAGAGAAAGTTGGGTCTTTTGCAACAGTTGATAGATATCTTTACGACGTTTGAGTTTACACAATAATACACTTACACAAACAAAATGGCTCCTTTCCTTCCTCCCGTGCCAAAGCAAAAAGGCCTAGCCAGACCAAAAATAAAAATGAAGAAGACGGCGTATAAAAAATGGTAGAGAGAGAGAGAGAAAGAGAGAGCGTGTTCCAAGCTCTTCTCGACATGGCTATGCTATACATTATATTCCATTTTTATACACTCATTCACGTCACATCCAGAGTGAAAGTGTGGAGCCGTTTAAAATTCACTCCTTCCTTAGATTTTAGAGGAGGAATTGCATGCGGGGACGATATGATGGAGAGGAGAGAGAGAGAACGCGATATGAAAGTGGAAGGAACTCAACAACCCTTTTTATGTTGCTCCACCAGTCATTTTCATATTGCTCAGGAAGAAAAATATGTATGCCTAATATGGCTCATAGGCAAAAGGCACAGTCATCGTCGTCATCGTAGTCATGTCATAACGCTGAGCTGGAGCCTTCTCCTCTTTTACTTTCTCTCTCGCTCTCTGAAAAAAGGCTTGGAATGGAATATTTTGTTGCGTGTTTTATTCACCAGAGAAAGTTCAGTGGAGGAAAGAGAAAATGAGTGACTAAGGTTTAAGAAAAGGGTTTGACTTGGGTTTTTGATGATGGAAGATTTGGTTTTTTTCCTAAGGAGAGGGAGGAAAGGAAACCATATCATTATGGAGAAAGCACACACACACAAACTACTGCTCTTGGCAGCTGTTCCACTTACACATTAACGCTGTTTAACGGGATCAGCTGATCCATTCATTTAAGCTTTTTAATTCATGGGAAAGGAGAGGTGGAATGGTTATTAAGTGTAATAATATCAGTCATAAAAGATCGGGGCTGGAAGCACTTCTTGTTCCTGTTTTCTTTATGTTGCCCTCTGTTTTGTTGGCAAGTTCACGTGCAAATGGTTTAGCCATCACTCGGCAAGCAACGTCCGGAATATTTATGGAAAGAAACGTCAAATGAAATGGTATGTAGATGGGAAAGAGAAATAAATAATCCCAACAAGCCAAATCGTACATACTTATCTGTTGCCATAGGGACCCTTAAACTGGTTTTTTTTGATGGAATGAAAAAAAAACATAATTTTTTAAACAGATTTTTTTCTGCATCCTAAAAAAAACCATATCATCATCCTGTCCTCTGCACCGTCTGGAATTTTTGCATTTCACGATGGAGAAGGATATGATTATGATTGATGATAAGAGGCGGAAGCTCATTCCTCCATCATCCGATATTTTTTTTTATGGGGGAAAGCGGAGGGAAGAAGCCTCTCAAGTATCATCATCTTATTCATCCAGCTATAAGTGTATTTGTTGGAGGAAAAGTCACTCGGTTGGAAGAAGAGAATGAGAGGAGCAAAATACTTTAGCAAATTATTTTGGAGAGCGTTCCACTTGAGTATCAAAACGTCTCTGCCAAATATAGTGGTGGCGGGCCTCAAGCTTTGGTTGGAAGTGGATGCAGATGTACCTACCTATGTGAAAGCACTACAGCGTGGACGTGGGGACAATAAAAACTGAAAGTGGTTCACCACCGCCAACCGCCAAACGTATTGGATTTTTTTCTCGTTTCGCCATTATAATTACGCTATCATTATAATACAGCTCCCTTCCTCTCCATTAATGTGGAATAAAATTTGCATGAATTCCATTTCCGTTTTTGTTTTTTTTTTCTCTCCTGAAATTGAAGCAGGAGCGGGAGGAGGACGCGGAGCTTTCGGCTTGTTCGTTCATCTGGAAAAAAATGATAAATGGGAGAAGTTTTCTCTGGAATAGAGGGGGAGCGTATAATGTAAACATGCTCATTAATATAGTTTTATATAACATTTATTATTCTTGCACTGATTCCCACCAAATATGGATGCGGAGTGGTTCCCCATCGTTTCATACTAAAGTTATATAATAAAATAAAATACAATAGGAGGAGTACAAATCATTTGGATTCTGCTAACTAAGATAGCAGCGGCTGGGAAGGGAATGGCTGGTGGAATAAATTTGCTTAAAATTAAAGATGAATAAAATGAGCGTTATTAATTTAGGGGATTGGGGGTTCTCTTCCGTGTTTGCGTTTTAGGTTCTGTGGCATTCTTATATGTTTTACTCTATACGAATATATTTTTAAAAAACATGTAGTGAGCAAGATTTTGATAAAAGATCCTTGTTTTACAAGAGGTCACTTCCGGTGTTGACCTCGGAATGGACATAATTATGGGTTGAGAACTAAACCTTCTTGTTTACAAGCCGTAAATGGCTTGATTAGCCCACGAGAAGGATGTTTGTTGATAAAGTCTGGGACACAAAAGAGCTCGCCGCAGTTAGCAGCATTCAATTCAATACTCTAGACAAAACTCCCACGTAATTTTCCCTTTTTTCCTGCCGATTTTTTTGTGTTCGTTTCGTAATGGGTTGGTAAGCGGGATGATGAGCATGAGGACGAGGAGTTCACTCACTTTCCCAACACCACCACCACCTCCTGCTCCTCAACTCCCACCACTCTCCATTTTATCTTGTGTTTATTCACAGGAGAGCGAGAAGGAAGGAAAAGGCCAAGAGGGGTGGTGGGAGAGAGAAGGAGGATATGTCACCGCATAACCCATCCAACTTGTGTGTGTACAATCATAAAAGTCAGGAGAACAACAACCATGTCGTTGTTGTTCCTTCTCCCTCCAAAATATTTCTTTTCAGGGGGACTAATGGGAAGGAAAAACCGCCAGGCCAAGAACAAGAAGAAGTAGAAGAGCACGGGAAGAAAGCAGCGAGAATTTATGAGCGTGACTCGATTACTCTTTTTTTTTGCACACTACCAGCCCCTGTACCAGTCTTTGTGTCTGGTCCCAAACAAGCTATAGCTTTCTCCATACTCTCTCCCGGGTCGCATTTTCACTGGTTTTTATGGAAACTTGCTTTTAGGTCTGCTCTGCTCTGGTGGTATGATAATGTGGTATGGTGCAGTGTAGCAAATGCTGGGAAGAGTTCTTCTGCTGATGCTGATCTTGATGCAGATGCTGATTCCGAACTGAATCGGATGAGCCTTCCCCACCTGCATCATTCTGCTGTAGACACACACACACACACACACAGAGAGAGAGTTGGCAAGGAGAAGGGAAAGAAAAAGCGACCTGTGAACTAGACCCCATGCATGGATGACTGTGGGAGCGTCACCCTTCCAATAAGTGTCACCAAAGGAAGTAATTAGTTACTGTACTTGGTTTTCACACGCCATACTGATATCGATAAATTAATTAAATCTAATTACAATAAACTTTGTTTCCTCCTGGGAAAGCATTAATTGTGGAATTTGAAGGGATGGAACCTTTTTATGTGGGGATGGGGAACATTAAGTACTCGCGCAGCCAGAGCGAAAAAAGTTTTGCTCTATAAAATTATAATTGTTTGGTGAATATTAGGATAACATTGGCAATTTAAAAAAAGTTATTTTAATTTCTACGAAAGGAAAATAAATTAAAATCAGGAGAAAAAAAAAGCTTTAAAAAAAGAGAACTCACTTACTTGCCCTAGAAATTCCTTTTCCGGACTGGCACATAATTTTATCATCTCACCAACTTTATTATTATTATTATTTTCCCTTTCGCTGAATTAGAGCTGGATAAACTCCCATCCTGTGCTCAAAGGGCATTCATGGGAATGGTGTTGGCAATGTTGATGACACTCAAAATTCCGAGAAGGATAACTATTTATAGTTAGAGGAAAACTTTTCTGTCTTCTTCCCATTTCCCCCTCATCCTCCTCCTCACTATACTCCCTTTTCCCGTGATGAAGTGTTTCGCTCCTTAATTAGTTTTGGTTGAAGACGGGGGCTGGAATATTATGGAGGAATATAATAAAATACTGTGATATTATTATGGCTTCTTATCTCCTCTTTCCATGACGCTGAAGAAGGTTAAAATATGATATTTCTTGGGCTCCGTCTTCTTCCGGGCCCAGGCAGGCTCCGAAAAGTTTTCAAGAGACAACGACTATGGAAAGTTTTGGCTTATACCCAGGTAAAGGGCAACGTGCATGGCTGGAAGATTTAGGTCCCGCTTTCACCAATATTTTTTTTTTTGCACTGGCACTGTTGTGGCTTTCCACAACATGGAAGTTATATATGGTGGGTAGACCAGAC
>JAQGAI010001058.1:0-16169 GCA_034696905.1 Lepidocyrtus violaceus | reverse complement strand
CGACCCCAGCCTTAGTTAGCTTAACGCTTAGGTCATCCATGTACACCGCAAAAAAGAAGGCTGATATGACACTTCCTTGTCTAACCGAGTTCCTGACGGGAAATGGAAGGGAATGTTCCCCATCCCAAATATGCTAATTTAGCGATAGGTGAAAGTTCGATTCAGGTTACGATTCATTTCCTGATCAGAACATTCAAAACGGGCTTATAAATTACTTTCAAAGGTACTTCTGATTCCTTCATTCGAATCCAAATTTGGCTGCGATGTTTTTCCTTTTAATTTGCATTCCATTTTATTAATTTTTACTTTTCTTTGTTCAAATCCATTACAATTTGAAAACCTTCCATAATACGAAAAATAAAGCAAAGGTACCTTTTCATCCCTCCTCAAATTCAGGTATAAATAGATGAGTCCCAACCTTCCCTCTGTCCATTTGATCGGTTGCTCTTACGGAGATTACTTTGATCCTCTTCCGCTGCTCTGCAGATAACTAGCCCTATGCCATGTTTGCCCTTTGACCTTTGTACGAAAGGAAAGTTTTTTTTTGTAGGGAGTTTTGTTTTGGGGCATTTTGAGATTTTTTTTCTTCTGAAGGTAAATTAATCTTAAAACAATCAGAAATTTTTAGGTTTCCAGTCTACAATATATTTTTACAGGAGGAATAATTAAGAACTCAACAATATTTAACTATATTTTTTAACCAATGGATTTTTGTTTTATTTTGCAGGAGAGGACGTTTGAAGGCCGCTGATTGATCCCATCCCTGTACAGAAACTTTTTCGGAAATGGCTGGGAACGGAAGGAGAGGCGCTTATAATAATTGTAACGTAAGTTATATATCTGTACTTCTAATCATAACGTGTTCATAATTAAGTGATGTTTAAAATTATATTTGTACAAAATTAAAAAAAAAAATTAATCATGGTTGAATTCTTTTCTTCTTTTTTTTGTTCTGTTACAGATTCCGTTGCTGCCGCCACCCCCTCAACAGGTTTACTCCGGGGAGTATAGATTCACGACCCCGAATCCCGTCGCAAGCTGGGACTACAGTTTTGTTCCAAACCAGACAGGACACTATCAGCAACAGTGGCTTGGGTCGACTCCAGTTGCTGGACAACAAGGGCAGCCGAATCCACTCATCCCACCCACCTACGAGCTAGATCCAAACCTGGCATTGGTTTCCGTGAATCCGCCACCCGGCACCAGTTCCAGTTCCGAACAAATCCAGCCCGGTTACTATCTGTTCCAGCGCTTGGAAACCCTCAACATTATGGACATGCCTAATGTGGAGCCACCGGGACTAATCCCTCCCACCACACCCGAGCGGCTTTGGAAGCCAGCACCGGCAAACAACACGGGTCAGATGGGAAACATTTCGCAGCGTCAACCCCAAGTCATTCCACTACCACCGCCGCCGCCACCAACGCGAAATGTGAGTATGGTCGTTCCGGTGGCCCAGGAGCGGAAGCATTTGCTCAAGGATCCGTTGATCGTCAACGTCCCGGTCATCGCCCCGGAGTTCGGTCAAGCTTATTCTTATCCGAGGATGCAAGCTCCATTAGCGCCAGAGTACGTCAGCCCACTGGCTTCCCCATCCCAAGCGGGTCCAAGTTTTGACGAAGCTCCACACGAGGGAATGCAGCGACCACCAAGACCCAGGTCTGAACAAGGGACATCCAGTTCCTCCTTTAAGGGCGGCGATGGAGGAACCCGCAACCGAGACGTCTCCATCCCCCATACCCACTGCAAGTTTTGCACCAGCAATGGCGAAGTCTGGCGACGGGCCTCCACCCACGTCCTTCGGGATGATGATGGCAAAGTTCGATGTCCAGTTTTACGAGCTCATCTCTGCCACATTTGTGGCGCCACCGGGGATTTTGCCCACACCGCCAGATATTGTCCCCAAAAAAGGGGTCAGCTGCAGACAGAAGCCGCTGCCAATACTGGAGAGGAAGGGGAGCAAAACAGACCTAACAGCAGCGATGATGATCGATACGTCCATCGGAGGAGCTCCGCTGGAGGTTATACCTTCCAAAAGTATTGATCTGATTTAGCTCCTAAAAAGTCGAGCACTAGTTTTAATTGAGCAATTTTCTTTTAACTTGAGAATCTTCTCTAATTTTTTGATGATTTTTTAAGCAAGTTTTATAATAACGAAGATGAATTTTTAGTTTCACGGAAAAACTGTTCTGTTTTAGTTAATGAAGCGCTTTACAAATACAAATGTCTCTGCTCAAGGCACATTTTTTAATGACTTTTCTCGTCCAAGACTTAATTTTTTTTAAGTGAAGCTGTAACAGATTTTTAACTGCATTAAACTACTATGCATTACGATAAGATTCCGTTTAGATTTCTGGTAGAGTCCCTCCCGGTGAAAAAAAAGTTTTAAATTGATGAATTTCTGATCACGATTTTGAAAATGGAGTTTAATAAAAACCTAATTTACTACGATATTAAATTTTATTTTATGATGTGCCACTTAATTGCATTTTCTTTTATTACTGTGCCTATCAAAGTCATAATATAATCAATAATCATGCCATGTCGATGTCATTCATTATTTCTGTGATCTCATATTGCCCCTTTAATGATATTTTCTCTCATCATATCATATCTCATCATGCTACCTTATCATGACCAGAGGCTGGTCATAGATGATCTTAAGATGACAATCTATAGATAAGATGAGATGAAGATGATCATCTATCATCTTCGTTACTTGGTATCAGTCAATCATCTTCATCTATTCATCTTTTTTGCATTTAGTTTTAGCTTGTATCGAAATTTTCATCTACCAGAATACATATTAGTGTCATGCAAAATGCATCTTCACACTATAAACTGGGTCATAAAATGGCTTTTTTGGTTTATAAGGCCTGTAACTTATATTGAAAGAGCAAATTGTAATTATTATATGAGGGTTATACCAGTTGCATTGCATCTTTGATACCATCTAATAATTTCGCTCATCTATCATCTCATCTTTTCATCTTTAAAAATATTAATTCATCTATCATCTTCATCTTTTAGCTTTTGAAACTCTAATTCATCTATCATCTCATCTTTTCATCTTTGGAAATCACACCATCATCTTTCATCTGCATCTTTCATCTAAAAATGGCTCTTTGCAAACCTCTGAAAAGCCTATAAAAAACTGTTCGTGGTGGCTCTTGGCTCTTCTGTCATCGTCGTCGTCATTCTTTTATGATTGTGATATGATGATGATGATGGGATGATATTAAGTTGAAATTTGGTATAATGGATAAATATGCGGCCAGGACGATGTGCCGAGTAGTTTGCTGAATGATATTTACTCAACTCATGTAAATTGACTTTTTAATGTTTGCCATATGAATGACTGACTATATGAGCAGTTAGGAAGAAGTTGGTGGACTAGGTAGGTACATATATCTATATCTATCTGTCATGAAAAAGAGAGAGAGAGGGAGAGAGAAAAAGGGCTTGCGGATTCTGATGTTTCATGTTTCCCATATTTTATCCACGAAATTTCCCCCCGTGCCGTGGTGGTTGGGTTGTTGCTAGATCAGAGAATATTATTCAGCAAATTTCCACGTAATAAAGTTCATTTTTTTGTTTGGATATTATTATCCCACTGTTTGGCAATATCTTGTATCTCTTATGTACATACAAAAAAAACGGCGGCGGCAGTAGTGGTGGCGGTCCTCGTCGTCCTGAGTGGAAATAGCGGCTGAAAACAACAAGTGAACTCACTTCAAAGGACACTTCTCATCCGATATCATGGTTGCTGAACCGGAGGAGGAGTGTGTAAACCTAATAGTTTCTAATAAATATAGAATCAATAAAATGTACATGTGCCATGCAGGTTTATAGTTAGTTGGAATTGGGATCGGCTGCACTTTCACACTGACACTTAAATCCTGTCGTAAAAATTCAACCATGAATCATGAATCATGATCATGATAGTTGACTGATTTGGTGATGGGGGGGGGGTTGAGCGGAGTGAGTGAGTCAAGCAGTTTTCATGTTTTTTTTTCAGATCCTCCGCTTTTTACATAATAATAACTTTCATGTGTGAGTTTAAGTTTGCTTGCTGTGCTGTGTTTATTGTTGTTACGGAGTCTTGAAACATTTGCTGGTCTTTGCTGGTCAAACTTTTATCAGCGAAAAAAAGTGTGATCCGAAAGTAAATCCATTCTGACTGAATTACTTCTATTATGTAAATCTATTTCAGTCTTATCTCCATCCGGAGTGGGAGATAACGGAGTGAAAAATAAGTATCAATGTCCTGCATCATCAAAAAACCCGACTAATGATTGGGCTAATAGAGGTATTAGGGATTGCCCTTTGTGGCCATTGTATTTAGCATTTTTGGATTTAGTGCTTAAGCAAGATATAACGCTGCCGACAGTGTTTATTTTGAGGTGGGAGTGTCCCCTGAATGAATCATTGTAAAGTGAATTGAACAGATTGAAATTTGGATAAAATCCGCCTCTTTCTTGATTTAAACAGGTAGAAACGTAGAATTCATTCACTCAGAATTCCCACAAAGACGGGATTAATTTCAACATGATATTGAAGTCGGCGCTTTAGGGATAAAACTAGAATCACAGCAATTGCATACAACTAACTATTAAATTGCCGCTGGACTTTAGAATGCCTGAAAAAAATTCCATTTATCTTTGCTGTTACATAGTTTCTGGTAGATGTGCAAAATTACCTTGTGCAATGATGAAAGCAATGGTTAATCTTGGAGAAGAACTTCGACAGAGGCAGTCGACTCATTTCATCGTCGGTTTTAGTCATTCAGCCACCCACCCAGTATAGCATAAGCAGCTCAACTATAAAAAGTGGGAAGGGAGAGCACTCTGCTGGAACAGATATGAAACTTTGATAACCAGCTTTGGTCTTCTTCCACTAACCATAAATGCCAATCCCAACGAGACCATTAAAAACCTAAAAGCCTGACACAGTTATATTCACTAAATAAATGACGATTATCCTTGCAATTTTCTTAAAATAAATGAAACACTTGCATTACCGATACGCTAACTATAAAGGAATGGGATGGGAGATGGCTTCGATTTACTATGAATTAGGTGAAAACTAGTCCCATCATTTTCATAAATACCTATGCACTTGCCATAGTAATAACTATTTGAAACATCTATAATTTGCTATATTGTTGAATGCTCGTTATTAAAAGCAAATATGAAGTGCACCAACCGACTTACATTTGTAGCAGTTTTACAATTGATTGACTGGGACAAACTCACTCATCACGTCACATGTATGTATTGATTTCAAAATAAATTAATTGACTTTATTCACACAATAAATTTACATTTAATTTCTAAAAGGGAGGGAGACTTTAACATATATATTAGGTAGAGTATAATTCGGGAGACGTAGTTTACCAAATTGGAGAGGAGTTCACGATTGGAGTCGGAGTGATTGGCTTATGAATTATGTAATGTATATCGATCACATACATACACAATTTACTAATAAATAATGCGTTCTGTCATAGCTTGTTGATGGATTACTATTCCTATGTCCGTTATTGGAAGGCATCTTTAATATTTTGAAATTGTCGAATTGCTAAATCCACTGGGAGATCAAAATTCACTCGGCCTAGTTTATCAAGGGAGCGGAGAGCATCTTCGAATCCTTGAAATTAATATGAAAGTAAAAAGTTGTAAAAGTTGCAAGTTGCAATAGCATCCTTAAATGTAATTAACATTATTCATTAAAAAACACAATTAAACAGCTAATTATTACCAGTCTGTCCTGTATAGCTCCATGGTTGGTAATACTGTTCGATAAGACCTTGGCATCTAACGATAAGCCTGAGCCAAGGTACTAGTTTGCGAGAGCTATACAAATAAAAAAAAAGCAAAAATGTTAATCGAGTTCAAGAACGAAGAGGGATGGGAGTCGACAGGTCGGAGATTGTGTAGGTCAATACTATACTAGTAGAGCAATTCGCTAGTTAAATACATAACACTGTTGCAAATCAAATTAATGTATTATCGACACATATTTTAAACTTACTTAAGAGCGGCGCACACAAAGGCTTTAAAGTGGGACTCTTGGCTCCTCTTGTATCTCGTGTGGCTGCTGATGATGTTGTCTATCGTGCTTAGCAACAACTGGGATGAGATATATGCATACAAGATAATTAGCAACTGACCTCCAAGAAGTTTGCTTTTATTATGGCTATATAATTAGTTTGAAACTGACCTGCTTATTCGTTATTGAGGTGGAGCCCACAATTTCCAGACCATAGCTTTGGCTAAGTCTCCGTGCCGGCGTGGCATTGTATCTCTCCCCATTCTTAATCTCGTAAAATTTGAGGATAAGATCCCAAGCGGAGAGAAAGCCACTTCCGGCTCCACTCCTCGATGGGAAGCAGTTAACGAAGGGGACCAAGCTCTGACTTTGCCCCATGTGCATCAAGCCATGCTCCAGCAGGTTAGCCAGTGCAGCAGCCAGATCCTTCCGCACTGCTGAGGTCAGTGCCTGATTGCATAATATACTGGGGGCGTCCTCACAGTCTGATGTGTAGTCGGAGTCCGCTGGAGCTTCTGCCTGGATGGCCAAGCCGTATACTCGAGTAATTGCTATTTCTAAGGAAGCCCGAAGGTCCCCGTAGTGGTTTCCCTTGGCACTCTTTTTCAGGGCGTTCATGTGAAACTGGCTGGAGCAGCCGAATTGGGCCACAGCAAACATTTGGATGAGGGTCAGTGCTTTCTTCATCATTTGGATGGTTTTCGCTCTCAGCTCCTCTTCGTGTCCGATGTCGGACTGGGTGAAGCCTCCCATTCCACTTTCCCCATCCTTAGTTTTGGAACAATCACAGTTTTTCTTTCTCTTTTTGTCAAGAGCGGTCTGCTCCCCATGGAGGTATTGGATAAATCGTTCAAGGTCACTGATTTGGGTCTTTAGCTGGTCCACCAGTTGCTCCTTCATCTTAAGAGGACTCACAATCTCGCTGATGGCCTGGTCCACTTGAAGACGGAGGTCGTGGTCGCTCAGCTTCTCCAACTCATCCACATTAAGGTTTAGCCTTGTTTTTAATTGTTCCACTACGATTTTATGTCGCTCCAACAAAACACTTTGGGGTAGGCCAGCGTCCCCGGTTTGATAAGCGTAGGATTCTAGTTCCTCCAGTTGGCCTTTTAATTGGGAAATCAGATCCCTTTGCTTCTCTCGTTGGATGCGCATTTTCTCCTTGATGTCGTCAGCTTTGCAAGGGCCTTCACCCGTTACCAAGTGGTCCGTCACGGCGGAGGGTATCCCTCGAAAGGTGAACTCTTCCAAGTCCTTCAGCAACATTTCCTTCTCCCCCTCAGGAGCCACCACAATTTGTTGGACTCGGAATTGGACTTGGGCAAAGTGCGTTGTGAGGGCTAGCAATGCGGAGGTTAACTGCTCCTGATCATCCTTCATTTTCTTCAGCTCAGAAGGGTCTAAAATTCTTTAAAAAAAATAAATGGATTTAGGTAACTCACTAAAAAAAATTCCTCGAAATGATGGTACAATTTCTGAGAAAATGTGAACCACATACTTTTCTTCAGTGGAGCCTGACGTACTATAATCCTTATCCGGATCGTTCGCACCCAACGGGGCCCACCTTTCTGGACGACCTGTGAGTCCCTCCCAACCATCCGATTCTTCAGATAGGTCTCCATCATCATGCCCATCCTCTTGCTCCTCGTCACGGGCCCCAAAGGAAGACTCCACCACCACACTTGCCATTTTATCACAAACAGTTTCACCCTCACTCATCTCCTCCCCCCAAGAACAGACTAAAATAAAATACTTAATTGGAATAATAACTGTTCTTCTGTGAGCTCTCCTTCTTCTTATCTCGGTTCAATGGAAGTCGATACTGAACATGGAACATGCTGAACGAAGGAATGAGAATTAAAGGCAGCTGACGGAAGTTATGGAGGGGGACGTCAGCAAGCAGCAGCCATGCCTTTCACATCCGAAGGAAAAAAAATCACTTTCCCTATACACTCCACATATATATTATAATTTCACCTCATCCAGCCAACTGGTCTCTTCTTTGGGAGGAAAAGAGAAAGCAGAACAGGAACAGGGAGTAAATATGGGTCCTTCCCGTAGCTATCCACGTAAGAAGAACCAAAGTTGAGTGGGCGCTGCTGCTCTGCTCTCGCTCTCTGCTGGAAGTTCCACTCAATGCTCATGCATATTTTTCAAGTAAATGGAATGGAATGGAGAAAGCTGTGGAGTATGATTAGGACGGGGCTAGTAGAGCTTTATATGATTCTGCTCTTAACTAATATGTATGTGGGTTGCTAAAATAATCACACAAAAATACACGGAGGGAATGCCGAGCTAATGTGGATTCTGTTTTAGTAAGTAGAACTGGATTTTGGATTAAGCCATATTTTTTCTTTTGACGACTATTTCTTCAGTCATCATATCATTTAATAAAAGCAGATTTCCCCTTCCTCTCAGAATCTAAATTTGGGATGGGACAAACGAGCGATGGAATGACTTACCAGAGAACCAAACCAGACACAGAAACGGCTGCTGGATGGTGACAAATGGTAAAAAATGGAAGGAACTGGGAATAAATAATAAATTGTGTTGGATCTTCATCGTAAACATTACCAACATCCGAGGAACATAATACAATTTACATGAAAAGAAAAATGACGAAAAATTTAAATGGATTGATGATGATGATGATGATGATAAGAGGATGTGGTACTGTGAAGGGGGAAAGCCATCATGAGAAGAGTGAGTGGAGGCAGCTAGCACACAATTCTAGTTAGACTGACTGGAGCATTAGTTCCATTTTGGATTAGATTGGAACGGCAGCATCAGCGTCAAAACAAAAAGACCAACCACATCCATCCTCAGCAAATGAAACGCGGATCGATAATAGGATGTGACTGGGAGTTTGGTTACTCCATATCAGCTCCGTTCAGTGCAGTGCGTGTGGCCTCGCGTTGGACTCTTGTTCCTCTTTTATACTCTACCTTTACTCCATACACCATAAGCTACATCAGCATTAAACTGCCACAGCTTATAAATGATAAATATATGGCTTGTTGGAAGAGCCGTTAATTAAAAATGTTTTGTGAGCTTTCACGTGTACCATGAGGAATAGCCTAGTTCATCATCTCATGATGAAACTAATTTGCTAATTTAGGGCATTCGGAGAGAAAGACAATGCATACGACACCGGGGAGGCTCCCGGTCATTTTCGACCTTCTACTACTCTGCATGATCATCATCCGGTGCAGTATACATCCAATTTGGCTGAATCCTTTTCAGTCAGTCAAGGTCATCATAATTCTCAACCATCCTGACCGAAACTATCGGAGGTCATGTAATAATTGGAATTATGAAGGGTTAGAGAGCATATACAAAGGATTTGTAGAAGGATGGATGAAACTTTCTAACGGTTTTATTGACAGAGGAACACTATTTTCAAGAATTGTACACATTGGATGGATTCAATTGGAATATAATTATAATTAGCTATAAGTTACACGATTTTGTACATATGTAGATGTATTGCATATTATTACATTAGAATTAGTTAATTAGTTATAGTAGTAGTAGATGAGTAGGTAATATAATATGGATGATAAATGTAGTTACGAAAGCCTAAACTAAATTTAAAGTTAAGTCACTCACGTTAGACGGAATAGTAAGTTGTTGGGAAACAGTTTAATGTCCCATTTCGTATTTTGAGTACATCTATAATTGAGTATTTATTTGCATACGAGTGTTGGAGTAGTTAAAGCTGAATGTTTTGTATGGAAAGGTACATTTCTTTTTTTGAACTACGAATAAGGACGGTTTATGACGGAGGAAATGACATTAAATAGTTTAACGATGCAGCCATTTATTTTGTACGTTTTGTTGGGTGAAGGATTTTATTACCGTACATACTTCATTTTTGGTCCTGGCTCCACGTTGGAATCGAGGAATGTAAAACGGAGAAAGTAAAACTAGCCAATAGTAAAAAACAGAATAATTATAGTGGATTGGTCAATCACAGAAGAAGCTATTATATGCGCCTCAATTAACAAAATTTATCGACGCCCATTAGGAAAGACAATTGATGAACGGGTTGATCTTTTGGGGGCACTTTGAGAAAGCAAATTTTCTGCTCATTTGGTGACCAGCCGTGACTTGCTGGAAGCGGAATGGGTCTTCCCCGGAAAGATTCCGTTGCTCTTCATGTAGCCGGTTAGCTGGTCCGGTATCTCTGCGAGAACCTCTTGGGCGAGAGTGGACTGAGCCAGCTTCTGAATGGCGTTGTTCCCTTTGTCAGAAGCAGCTTTGGATGCTTTGGTAGCCCCGACGGTGGAGTTCATCCATGTTTCTGCATCCCGGTATGGGACGAATTGGACGATGTCTCTGGCCGCAGTCCGCCCATTATACGAGATTCTCACAGCGTCCCCATCCAGCTCCTCCATGGCCCCGTAGTCAGCTCCCCCAACCCCCACAATGATTATCGAGAGGGGGAGTGTGGAGGCGTTCACGATGGACTCCTTGGTGCTGGGCATGTCCGTGATGATGCCGTCCGTGATGATGAGGAGGATGTAGTAATGCTCCCCGTTCTGACTTCCGGCGGCTATCTGAGCCACGTGGTTGATGATGGGACTGAAGCAGGTGGGCCCGTACATCTGGATTTGTCGGATGCAATTCCTGTACGCTTCCATCACTCCCGGGATCCCGAAGCAGTAGGAGGACTGGGTTAAGGTCACATAGAAGTTGTGAGAGACTGCTCCAAGTGGCGGTATCCTTGCCCCGAAACCATACACGGGGAACATTTTACTCGCGTCGTAGTCCTGAATAATCCTGCCCACTGATTGAATAGCTTGTTCATATGGATTGGGGCTGGACTGGTCGGCGGTGAAGTAGTGGAGGGAGGAGGGATCGCTGGGATCTCCGTTGGAGGCTATGGGATCAATAAAATACGCATTTGGGAAATAGGCAATTTTAGATGATGATCATCATACAGTGGCAAAAATGAGCTGATTATCCTTACAGGTAAAGTCAATGGCAAAACAAGCGTGGATCTGCGTCCCGTTCTGAATGTAGTCCAAAAAGGTGTAAATCGGCTTGATTTTACATTGAAGGACCAACAGCGTCCCATGGATTTCCCTTCCATCCTTCCCCACCAGACGAATCCCTCCGGAACCTAGCTCCACTAATTGATTCAGGGTTGTATTGGCATACCCCGCAATCACTGGAGTTCCCCCCATGGTCATCTGAAGTACTTCCACCCTCAACATCCTATCCCTGTCTCCATTGCACAAGCTACTGAGGGAAATTGTGACTGGGGGCCAGGTAGGATTTTTACTGGCCACTTTATCACTCCGATGGACCAGGATGGATTTCCCCGACTCGTTTACCTTCGAAATAGTGTAGATCAAGGCGGGACTGAGGACGCAGCATGTCACAGTCCCAACCTCATTACCGCCGAATTTAAGGGTGACCTCGTCTTTGAGAAAGGCCAGCTCTTCCGCGAGCAGGATTATAGTCCCTGCCTCCTCTGATCCGGCGTCGGCCTTGTAAGGATTTGGATTGAGTTGAGCTACATAGCCTTGTGATCCTGCTGCAACTATGTGGGCCAAGGTGCACTCAGCGTATCCCAGGAAGTCGTGGTCACCCAGGTTATGGGAGGCGTTGTCAATATCGTACAGTTCGAATCGCAACGGTTGCTGCTCTTCAAACCTGTACTCCATGGTGACCTTCCGAGTAAAGTCAGGGTTGAGAGTGTCCTTGATTGTCTCTGTTCGGAGGAGCTCCACCAAATTTTGAGCCCCACGTGGCTTGTGATAGACCACGCACATTGGATCCGACTTGGAGAGCTAAAACGAGTTATTTAAAATTACGGAAATTGATTAACTTGTGAGAAAAAACTTAGGTAATTTGCTACATACTTAACTTGCTCGTCTTACCAGGTCCTTATCCAGCAGGTTTCGGCAGGAAATTGCAATCTCTACTGTGGATGTAGGGGCTACAGCAGTCCCCGGATTAAATGTGTTCTCTGGGGCCAGCATTTCGCGTCCTTAATCCTCAATCATTTTATTTTATTTTTATTTTATTTTGTGACGAGTTTCTCTCGTTGCCCCAGTTTGCCATTTATAACGACCAACCACCCTCTCACAAGGCTGTCAATGCAAATTGATTTACATTTTTGAGATTTTAGGGACAAAGATAAAGAAACCTGGCTAAACAGCTTGGTCAATTACTATATGATTAATTATAAAAGAGAAAAATTACGGGAATGCAACTGTTTATTTTCGCAAGGCACAAACAAGTACACAACCAACTTTGACTTCCACTTCCCTCATTTTTCCTTCACTTCAAAGACCAGCCACAGCCCAAAAAACCCCTGTCACAAGGAGGCTCTGCAAATGTCAACTTGGCTAGGAAATCGTTTCCTGCTTATTGCAAATTTCATTCGCAGATTTGATTTTACTGCTATATAGGATCATGCAACAAACTGCCTCGCTGGCTCAGTTCTTTCATTTCTCCGATGAGGCGAAAATGATGAGGTCGGGCGGAATAGCATAATAGGCCATGCCTAAAGCATAACAATAACATTTTTTGCGAAAGTAGCAACTCCGTTTCTCCTAATTATTATAACGGCGTGCTTGGTACAGTCCTTCACAAATGCATTTGTACTCTGTTGATGGATCACCTAAAGTCCAGCTACCCTCCCTCTCCTTAACTCCATCATGACTTTCTCCAGCAATCCGAGCGGAATTAAGTGAGTGCATGTTGTGTGCCCATTACACTGTATTGATTCCCCTTCTCAGCTTTCACTCTCCTCGTTCCTTAATTTTTTAGCAGCCTGTTGACTTCATTTTCTTCACCAGCAGCCTCAGCGTTACATATGCATTCCTAGATTTATATGTTTTGGAGTCGTTGAAGTAATTAAAGTATGTGGGTACATGGGAAGGGCTGTAAAAGTAAAGAAAAGTTCAGCATAAAAAATCCTATTTGCATAAAAGAAAAAAAAATCATTGAGATCCTGTTTTATACAGTATTAAAAAATAGAATGCATAGTTTAAAACTTTAGAATTTGGTCGGGGAAGGAAAATGATGATGATTTGAATTGGCATTTGTGTGAATCCAAAATCTAAACAAGCAGATTTTTTAAATGGCTAACTTTTAGAACTTAATCTGCCCAAATGTTATTCTATTTTTTTATAATAATTTCCGCATCACCCCAGTTTTACGATAACTACTATACGATAACACGATACATGGCTTTACCATACAAAATAGTATGCCATTTAGTTATATAGACGGCGAGTGGCGTGGCGAGTGGGACTTGGGAATACAAAATATATGTGAGCAACCTAACATCCTCTCTCCAGCTAACGGTGAACTTCTACTAACTAACGACTAATGAAACAAAAAACATACGAGTGTAAATACTTTCTTTAACGGCAGAGAGCACAACATTACTTTTTTCCGAGTGTCTACACTACATGGTTTGGTTTTTTTTACATCGACTCTCGACTCGTTCGTGTTACTTCTTGTGATCATTGCCACGCACAGCAGAGTAGAACTGCGTTGGTTGGTTTTTATAGAATTTGCGATTTGCATACGCAATAGTTACCGCAGATGAATCGCAATATGGGATCAACTCCGTCTGAGGAACATTTATCGATTTTTTTAAATTATAGTTTACACACGTGGCTAATTAAATGTTTAGAGCAAAAAAGCCAGTCATAATAATAAACACGATAACCTGAAGGAAGCCACAACCAGCCAGATTATGCAATTGTGAGACTTGGTGAGACACTCATTAAAGAATGCTCTCTAAAGTTTTGCAAAACACAAAAATTAACTTTGAGTCGCGAATTTAGGAATGTCAAATAACACGAAAAACTTCATATCCATCAATGCATTACTTGCCAATTTGAGGATTGAGTCCATCCATGTATTCCAAAAAGGAGTAAAAGGAGGCATCTTAAAAATCTGGACTGTTGAAATGCTTGTTATTTGATTTTGTTTATGTTTTTGCGTCTTTCTCTCTCTCTCTCTCTGTGTCTCTCAATCTATTTATGGGAGTTGAAGCTGCTGGATGCCTAAATTAAATTGAAATCAAACCCGTCACGTAACAATTTTTTTTCGCGTGTATGTTATCACCATTATCATAAATATGGACTTGTTTCGAAGAGACTTGTCAATCCATTCCAATCCCCTGCTCAAGTCCCGACATCATGTTCCTCTATACCATCTAACTCTTCTGTAGATGGTTGGGTTGCGGTCGGCGATATGTATGAGGGTGAACCTTTAACTTAACTTGATCAGTTAGCCAAGCCAAGCCAGGTATAAACAGAGAAAATAGTAAACAGCGGAGCGTTTTCATCAAGTCAATTCAATAAAAAGAGCAACGTATGGTCTTCATCGTCATCATCATCAGCAGAGACCAGCCCGGTAATAAAGTTGCTTTTGATGAGTGACCAACCATACTAAAAATCCATCTGGATGGAAAAGAAAAATTCTGCCATTCAATCTCTGCCAGTAAGCTGGGAGCTCCTACTAGACACTTCACCCATTTAACCGTTTTTTTTTACCCATAGCACATACCTTAAAAAAAGCTGGTTATTTGCGTTGCCATTTCTTCTGACTAGCCATGTCTCAATGCAGTTTTCTCACAGTGCCCCACTTCACCCCTATACAGCTTGCTGATTATCATAATCAGGCTGGAAGTTAACCAACATATTTTACAAGGTCTTTTCCACACATCTCCGTCGTCGTCGTCCGGTCTTCATAAAAAAAGTGTAAAAAGCGAGCATGTTTTTTTTTGTTTGATACTTGTTCTCGCAAGCTCTGACTGCGACTGCCACGTCACTTTTCCGTCGTAGATCCCACATGCCCGTCGTCATTACTAGTCGTCAATGGTTTCTCTAGACTCTGACTCTACCCACCGAACAGACAGACATGCCGCCACACAATTCATGAGTTTTGAAAACAAAACCTTTTTGTACGCATTTTACATACGCTCTCCAGCGGAGGCAGAAAGTGTGCAAAAAAAATAGCACGCAGTTTAGCTTCTCAAGTGGTTTCGTTTGGTTGAGGTTGATTAGGGTGGTGGTGGGGGGAATTAGGTAATCGTAAATGGAACCGGAGTAGGTATCCACCCGATCCGATGTGATGTGTTTACAATTATGATAGGCTGATGATGATGATGATGCAATCCATCCATTGAGGAGGATGGATAATCATTAATTCATTTCGTTTGTTATACTTTTCTTTCCAGTTCTCACCTTCTGCCTCCTGGCCTGGTCTTTGCGTTCCTGCTTTTCAATGGTTTCCCCTCCCCCACCTGAATTAATTTCGCTTATCATCATCTTGGCTTGGCCAGTTGTGTGTGGAGAGAGGTAGGTTACATATATATGTGCATAGGAAAGTAAACAGCGAATCTAATTTCTACGCAGCAGACGTTGGATTGGATTTGATGGTAGTTTTCCCTGTCATCATGGAGATGTGATGTGATTATGGAAATGCACACGTTCCTGTTTTTTATTTCAATATTCGTCAATTCATCATGGTCACACATTTATCATTATCATTGCCGCTTGGCAATCACTATCATCGTCGTCATCCTCCTCTTGTCATGTCATGATATTTGTATGGATCTTTTACGATGGAAATACAAAAATGTCCCAGCGGGCTAAATTGATATTTTGTATTGCTTTTTCATTACTAAACTGTCACAATCCATCATATTATTATATTTTTTAGCTGGATGCGTCGTTGTGATAGATTCTCCAGAGGAAGAACATTTTTTTGGGGGACAGTGTGACAATTGACAATGGCATTGATATTGGGAATAAGACCTATTAATATTTTTGGTATTTATTTACATGAACGATTTGAAACAAGAAGGGCGATGATGGTCAATAAAGCAGCTCCGTCCGATAATACAAACACAGTTTTAGTCATGTTTCAAGGTTAATCCCAACCAAGCGCCAGCGAACAAAATACTATACAGAACGTGCTTTTTTTTATTTCATTCCATTTATTTCTATAATTTTGTACGTACATACATACCTACTTAAATGACTGGAGGAGAACTTGTTTTGGTCTCGTTGCACTTTGCTGCTTAAGCAAAATGGCGCTTCACTTTGCTTAAAAAAATATATGCAAGGTAGCCATACTAATGG
>JAQGAI010001057.1:0-16173 GCA_034696905.1 Lepidocyrtus violaceus | reverse complement strand
GTAACAACGGGAATCGAACCCGTAACCGGCCGTACCGAAATCCCAACCGCTCACCACTCCGCAGGACTGCCCTGCTTGGCTTCTCTAGCTAACGCAACGCTTCATTTCCTAAAAAAAAGTCACAATGGCTATTTCGTTCTTTTTTCATTTCATGTAAATTAGTTCCATGTATACCTACTCTCCTCCACCACAATCTATTCTCTGTGTAATGTATATGACTCGCTTTACAAATTCATTATTCTAAATTATCCTGCTCTCCATTCTCATCTCTCATTTCTACTCCTTTCATGAGTCATTTCGTGAAATTAGTTATTTTTCTCTGGCTCCTTCAGCATCCTTTCCTTTCAAAACGAAAATGTTTGAAGAAATACAGCCAATTTGTACAGCATGTACATATACCTATTTGAGGTGGTGGTGAGCAGAAACTTTCCGACATTCATCTCTTCCACTTCCAGCCCATTTTAGTACTCACTCAGCAGCATCAACTTGCATAAATATTAGTGAGCTTTAGTACCCACTTCCATCCTCAGACGTAGATTTTTTTCAGCACCACACACTCCAAAGTTGACTCCACTCCACACGGGCAACAGCGTGAGCTCCTCCTTTCCAAAAAAAAAATAACCTCTAATAGAGTATAAACTGTGCTCATCATCTTCCAACAATTTAGTCCTCAGAAGAAAAAAGTGCCATAATAACAATAATAATCTAAATGTAGTTTTCTGCTGATGTGCAAGGAACCTCCCATTTCGTTTCCAAACCGAAAGAAAATTACTCTATTAAGGAGAGAGAGAGAGAGAGAAGTGAGAACGGGAGAAAAAAGTGAAGGGGAAAAATTAGTCTTGTTTGCTGCTTCTGGCTGATGATGAGTCGTAGTAGACTGTGATTATTATGTTTTTCTCCAGATTACTTGCCATATTCCTATTTTTAATACTTCTCATCCACTTCTCAGCTTCGGCTGGGGAGAGGAGAGAAGATCATTATGGGCAAAGTACAAAGTTACCAACAACTATCAGCATCAGCTTCCTCGGCTCTGATCTGCCACAGTTTATTCAAGTTAACCTACAAGAGCATAATAGAGAAGAGGGAAAGCTCATCACTAGGCGAATGAATTTACAGAGATATTTGGTGGGTTGATGGAAATCCGTTGAGAAGACTCTCAGGAGATCTTCTATAGCTGAGCTCTTTTTGATTCACTATAAGTATCCGTAAAACCTCTAAAAATAGCTGGCCGGATATATTAACATAGCAAGGAATACGAAATAATACAGCTAAGATGAGTAAATAATTGAAGAATTTAATTAGAGCTGGGCTATATTCGGCAGTTTACGGTACGTTAAAGGTAGAGGTATGTAGGTAGTCTGAACTTGAATTTTCATCAGAAGTAGCTAATTTGCTTTCTAAACGTGTCTTTAGAAGAGTCTTCACCTCTGCCTACCGATTATTTTTCATTCTTCAGATTTAGAAAATGTGGTGAATGCCAGCCAGGTATGTAAATTATTAACTGCCTTAAATCATGAACGCCGTTTATCATAGTATTAGGTAAGTACACCGAAAACTTGCAGCATGGCTCGAGGTAACGGAAACAAAAGATAAACTTTCTTTGTTTCGCATGCATCATCATGATCATCGTGCTGCAGTTTGTCAGCAAGACGAAAATGATGATAATGATGCTGATAGCTCAAGAAGAAAGGCAAGTTGGAAGAGTAAAGAGGAGAGTCTAGAGATGACAGATAGAGAATTAATGGAAACGGATGCTAAAAGGATGGAAAAGACAAGTTAAATAACAGTGACATGTCTTCCTCACCCAAGTAATTAATTTTAGCTAACAGCACTCCATGCTAAAAAACGAAAAGGACAAGGACTGTGTTAAAGACGAGGGAGTGAGAGAACAAGTCAATTTTTGAAAGAAATATTGAAGACGCGGCTAAACTCCTCACATCACATCCAACAAAAAATCTAACTGAATCATTAGTGGAGCTAAAAGCTACATATAACGAGTTTGAAAAAAAAACAATCTAATATTCCAATCAAAAAAAGTAATACTCAAAATAATGAATACCGTAATTTAAAATAGGACAGAGGGTAATGAGCGTAAAATAACCAAAAAAAGACAATTGATATTAACGTCAGAAGCAAAGCTTAAAGAATAAATTGAGGTATTGGGATGATCAGCTTGAATGACTCCTCAATAAAATAAATCTCCCTTAAATTAGACGTGCTTAAGAGTGTCTGAGAGAGAGAGAAAAAAAATCCTACTTATTCGATACTTGCTTTCCTTTTATTCTTGAGTAATTTCTCACCAAAATTGCGTCTTTAGAGGAAAGTGGTTTCCTTTGCATGGAATCCAATGTTTTCTATAAAAAAAAACTGCAATACAATCCATATCAGAAAGCCGATGAATTCCGTTTTCCCTTTCTCTTGAAAAACGGGAATCTTGTAATGTTCACCCAATGGAAAAGAAAAAAGAGGCGAAAAAGCCATCATCGTCAATACCTGCCAGGAGAGTATTTATACGGAAATAAATGCCTCCATTATATAAGCGGTTAGAGGGAGAGAAAGGAATAATCCGGGTATTATTTCATCCCACCCAGCTCCATGATGGCAAACTCTGTAGCTATTATCCATTATTATCAATATAATGTGGATACGGAGTGGAGCTACTGCCGTGTATTATGGGACCAATTCAATGCATTTACTTATATTTTTCCTTTCCCAGTTACTTTACTCATCCATGGAGTCAGCTAACCAGCCATGTATCTTGAAAAATATAAAAATTTCTACTTTTTTTCCTTTTCTTCCCTCAGTAAAACAGCTTCAGTAACATACCACGCTTATGCTCTTCCTTTGTTACAGTTAGTTAGAAGAAGAAAAAGAAGACGGAGCGGAAAGGGAGTGGGAGCTGGGAAGGCAATATAAAATAGAAAGTAAGTTTTGCTGGTAAGTGAAGTTACTGTATTGAATGTAGTATCATCAAGGCGCTCACGATCATCAGTTTAGCAAAGGCTGGATGGAAGGCATTGTATTGCATTGCTACTTACTCCCTTGTCCAATTCCGATCCTATTTATCCCAAAATGACTTTATTCCACGGTTGAGCGCCTCTCTCACTCTCTTTCACTCACTGTCTCCCTTTCTCTCCGATTTTATTTTCTAGTTTTTTTCTCTTCTTCCACTTCCTTTCCATCCATTTTCAGTCGTTTTGTGCAGGAGGATATAATATAACCGCTATAGTAGAGATCCATCCGCCTTCACAAATCTCACTTGCCCACGCTTGCACAACCATTTCATATTAGACCGTGTGTAGCACGCTCCATGTGTAAAAGAGGAATAGATGAGGATGGGATGGTATAAGGATTTCAAAACGGTTTTTTGTTCCACTTGCCGGCACACCGGAAAAATCGCCATTTCCAACTGAATGAGAAAATGCCTCCGTTAAATTTCACGCGAATTAGAGGTCAATAGACCTTAAACTCGCGTATTTGCATCTCAATCTTTACACATTAATTGGATTTCGATCTCGTACAATTTCAGCTCCTTTCCTCCGGTTTCCCCCTTTTTTCTCTCTTGCTCCGCTCTGCCCTAAACGTAAAACCTGCTATTTCTCTCTCGCTTACTCTTTTTTGTCCATCAAAAATGTCTTTCCCATTCACTCAACTGGGGATTTTGTATTTATCCTACTATATTCCAATTACTACTTTATACTTGCCAGGGCACTTTACATTAGATTATGACACTTTCACTAACAGCGCAAGCATTTTTGGATCATTCAACCGGGGCTAAGTCCCTCTTTCCATGAAATGAAAACGCAATTTGCCGCTTCTTTGCAGCAGCTTAAGTAGAATATATATTATGTACATAATTTCATCATCCCTATTTTCCAACAGACAGGCCGAGAGTCTAGGGAAAAAACATACAAAAGGATTAACCTTTTTCTAATGTGTCGTAATTATCATCATCATTATCCTCATTGCGACAATTGGTTCTTCTTCTATCCCTCTGATAGATTGGTGGAATATGGACTGTGTCTCTGATCATCATCATCATCATCAACAGCATCATGACGTGAGTGCTTTCTCCTCACCAGATTCATCCTCATCATCACCTATTCCCAAAAAGCCCAATTTAAGTCACGGTTTTAATTATTTTGTTAATTAGTTTGTTATTACTTTGTTCTTCTATTGTTGTGAATATGGAGTGGGTAGTGGATGATGATTACGAGAAACATTTCTGTTGTGGGTTGTGGATTGAACAACACTCTACTACAAAAATAAATCAATCCATCTTAGGATGGAGGAAAGGGGGGACCAATATCAACGGTGGACAAAACGAGGGATGAGATCCTTTCCCGGACGGATTCCATTCCCTCGAGTCCATTCTTGAGAAAACTCTTGGTTTTCGGACAACCACACGTGAAATCTGTCCGCTCAATCCGGAACTCTTTAGAGGGCCAGGTTTCCATTGTGAATCAATGTATATTTTATACAGTCCATATTCGCTTGGTATGTTCATGCTTGTCATGTCAAACCAACTTTTTCTTCTATTCTTCTCTCCCCCATCAGCAAAAAAAAAATCATATTTTGATTCGGGTGAGGAGAATGATGATCGTAGCTTGGCATTTTGGGTCTGACTGCCCTCCAAATTTTAAGCTTCGTTTGTTCGAATTATTAAACAAGTTTTAAATGGATTGGAGGATCATTGAATAAATAAATGTCATTGGCAAAATGGATCGTCCATGGTTGTCTCATTCAGAAAAATAATTTGTTTCGGAATCATATTCGTCACATTTCTTAAAAAATCGTTGGAATATTACAGATTTTTCATATTACCCCTATCATTTGACATATTACTAAGCAATGAGATCTTCATGTGCCATGTAAAATCCAAAGGTTGTCCACTAAGGATAGCTAGAACACTGAACTTTGCACGCTGTTTTACACATTTGGGTAATGCTTTACGTAAGTGAGCTATACAGAATGGGATCTCATTACTGCCATCATGATCATGATCCGTGCTGTGAAAGGTGATGAAATAAGTAAATGATGATTAGAGAGAGTGAGCTGAGAATTAGCCATTATTACAGGAGCAGATATCATGAGCCTTTCATGAGGACACTGTATAGCTGGCTCATTATTATCATCATCCAGATGGAAGGAATTGGTTCGCTGGACCAGAAAGGAGACCGAACCCCATTCCCACCATTATTCCCAATGCTATTCCAGCTTGGGAGTGTGAACGTAATTGGGTAGCTTTTCCACATCATATCTACAAGGTAGTGCAGGTAATTGGATGAAAAGGAAGGAGGTGAATGAGTAAGTTTAGGAGGATGCAGGCTTTACTTTTAACACGGTTGCTTGGGCTTCCATATCATAGTGTATATACCTAGCTGTATCTGTATCCCTATTTGTGTGAAACGCTCAGTATTAACCTTTCCCTTTTCTTCAGATTGTGGCTTCTATAGAAAGCGATGCTGATGGGAGCCAACTAGGCTAAATGCTGGAGCAGATTGAACGTGCAAATGGCATGCATTTAGGTATGGATACAGCTCGATTACCACAACACGAGTAACTAACTCTTCGTTATTGTCATCGAAATTTTCTCTGGTTTCTTCTACCCAACAATACTACATATATGACACGTAAAATATTAGATCTAAATGGTGGGGGACGATGCGATGAGGATTGTATGATACAGCAGCGTAAAAAACTTTTCGCCTTCCTTTCCAGCCCGAAAACCCTAACCAAAAGGGAACGAGAAGGAGCATACACGATGCATACAAGAAAGGATAAACTGTAATATTATTAGTGGGTAAAAATTGTTCACGTTAAACCTCACATATAAAGAAGGCCACCACCACCACCAGTTAGTATATAAATGTTTTTGAGCAAGTGTGTGAAATTGTCCCTGTTCTCCTCCATCAGTAAAAGTAAACGAACGTAGACGTGGGGTTTCATATGCATTAAGTAAGTCTCTCTAGTTGGGTTGGGGTCGGCCCCGAACCAACACTACGAGATGATGGGAAGGAACGCATGGCAGGCTGGTCGAGCTTGTCAAGACTGTGTTGGGTTGGTGGAGAGCGGATCAAGAATCTCCTCCTATCCGCCACGATCATCAATGGGAACAAAAAAGAGTCATGAAAGAAAGTGGGGAAAAAAATTATCCCCTTTTATACTTCCTTCCCTATTACATGGAGTATTATTGCATTACAGGCCAAACTGAAACGGCTTCTTTTTCCTCTCTCTATGGGAAAGAATCTAATCTTTTGCGCAATGATATATACCGCGCCATGCCATAACACTCCACTTTATTTCCTTGCTTTTTTCACAAGAGTACATCTTTTTCAAAGAGAACCAACAGAAAAGTGAGCCGTTTCACTCCTTCCTTCCTCTAATATACTCTCCTTCCTCTGACAGAATCCAATGTAATATAACATAAATGTCTGTGTGTACAACAAAAAGAGAGAGTTGGAGCTCCTCCGCCCCGACATTATGTAATATTACTTTATTATTACAATCACACCAAAGCCCATAAACTGCGTCTATGACGGGATTCATATGATGATGAGGATGATCACATTTATATATGATTGAGTGTAATAATAACGATATTGCTTCCAGCTTTTTTTATCCGAGTTACAAGTTGGGGTGGTGCTATATGAGCCATTTTTGTTGGCGACTTATAAAGTAAAAGTAAAAGGTTTGAGGCCAGATTTGTATCATGTATGTATGTATTATCAGTTGATATGAAAAAGTTGAAAATGCATAGCATTGGCCCTTACGTCGTCCCTTAAAATACTACCCTGCCTAGTGTGCTAAGATGCATCCCCGAAATTTTTGTTGATCAAGTCACGACCCACCAAACTAACATTTGAGATTATTCTCCAGGCAAATAGAGTAAGAAGACGCTGAAGTCCCATTCACAGCATAGCGTTTACCGTGAGAGCATTCCAATTCCTATATCTTATTACTGATGTGATGTTTGATCACCGTGAAAAGCAAAACGTACATAAATGGCTGGAACGTCAACGTCAACCAAGTGCATTGTGTAGTAGTATTTTTTTTGGTTAGCATTAGAAACGTCTTTAAGCTCAGACCTCAAACGTAATGATGTAGAGGGCTGAGAGCATTGCATTGTGTGAGCGGAAACGGTGTTTTTAAATCGGCGCCTTCCTTGTTGTCTTGTCACCATCATCATTTCATCCAAGATCTTCCATCCCGTAATATCTCAGCTCAAAGGTCTTCAAAGGGAAACCACTATTCCTCGTGAACAAGACAACAACTAACCCGTGCACGTTGGCGGCCTCAGCCACTCGATTTCTTTCACACTCACACAAAACATGATCATCATCCATCGCCACCGCATCTACACGTTTTGGAACCAGCAGCAGGCTGAACAAAATAAGTAGTTATATATGGAGTGGAGGAAGGAAGGGAAAGCACACTTTGGAAATCGACGAGCATCTATGAAGAACTGGTGGTGGAACATAGTAGTAATCGTGTGTGGTGATCAGGATCAGGATATGGATAGTGCTCCATTGAGCTGTGAGAGTTGATACGGGACTTGAGTATAAATACAGACTTCACATTTTCACCTCCATGTCATTCTGTCAAATCATGTCTTCTTGGCTTTTGTCATCATCATTTGTAAGAATCCATTTGTGAAATTGTAGTGAAGTGTGGACAATATGTAAAAAATACAACTGAAAAAAAAACGTAAAAAATTAAACAATTTTCAACTAATCCAAAAGAAAAGTATAATTTAAAATCTGTCGTTCACTAAAACAAAAAATGACAGTTTTTTTTAAATAAAAAACTCATTCCAATTCATTTTGGGAAATAGACGGATCTATCAAACAGTTTGACCGATTCGTGAATTAAACCTAGTTAAGTTAAATTTCCACCCTGTCGTCTGTCAAAAAAATCCAAGGAAAGAAAGTATTTTAATTTTATATAAAAATGGACAATGGACCGAAAGTGCATTCAATGACGGATCCTGAGAAAAGTGCATTACAAAAGGGAAGTACCGGAGGCAGTAGTAAACTAAGGGCAACTCCAGGAAGTAAAAGTTCCACAAGTAAAAGTTCATCTGGGAATAAAAGCATCAGTAATAGTGTTACCGTTGTTGGAGGAGGTAGTGGGAGTGTTGTTGGTATTTCCTGTGAGAGGATCCCTCCTTCCAGTACTAACATGGTGACAGTGGTCATGACAGATGAACTAATGGAATATTCCCCATCCGAAATGAGCAAGCCGGTGGACTTAAGCAACAACAACAACAATAGCAACAGCACGAATAACAACAATCTGGGGCAAGATGCGCCAACTCTCATAACCAGCTTGAACAACAATAATGATGAGAACAGCCCCAGAACAATTACAAACAAGCATCACGTGGGTGGGAGCAACTTAAGTGTGAATTGTGATTCCGGCCTGGGCGACGGTAATAGTGTAAATAACAATGTAAATAATTCCAGTGGAAACCATAGCGCCAGTGGAAATAGTAATAATGAAGTGATGTGTGGAGGTGGTGGGAGTGGGATTGGATTTATCGGAGCTAGCTCTCCCTTCGCCTCCTGTAATAACTCAAGACAGGAGCCGCTTACAAACAACGGGGCTGGGAGCAGGAAACAACTTTCCTTTTCCGTGGAAAATATTTTGGACCCGAATAAATTCACTGGAAAAAATCCTTCCCTTCTGTCGACGCATCATAAAAACCTCCTTCATAGTCCCAAACTTCTAGCCGCTGCTGTTAACCATCCGCCTTCTTCCAACTTTAGATTCGCGTATAAAGAAATTCATGGTAGGGTTCCCTTGTAAAACAATTTAACGGATTTAGCTTTTAGGGTTTAAAATTGCTAAGCATTTTATAGTACATGCATGCTTAGTTTCAAACTAGAAGCCAAAAAAAATATTTTTAGTTTGTTGCTATTTAGACTGTAAAGATTATTTTTTGTCAGCAAACTTCCGTATCAATTTGAGTTCAGCTCAATTTTATGAAAAACAGTTCCATTTCAGAACAATAAATTTAGCAAAATTGTTTCTTTATATCGTATGCACAGTAATAAGTAGTTACGCATGCTCAAGCCCCAACAGCTTTAATACGGTTGTTTATTTCGACTTTTTCCAAGCATGGAAAGTATGGGAATTTAATGAAATAATTTTATAATTAGCTACATCGTTATACTTTTCTGTTAACTTCTTCAGATGCCGATCCCGACTCTACAACCACCACACCACCAAACTCAGACCTGCTCACGTCACCCTGTGAAACTAGCTACGGTGATGATGACAACTCCTGTGATCTCCTTTTGGAGGATGAGAATTTTCACTCGGAATCAGAATCTGTCACGGGGGATGATCCCCTCTCACTTGACAAAGGTTCTGATGGGAAGGGAAAGAAAAAATCGTCCAAGAGCTCCAATAGTGATACGAAATCTGGTAAGTGATACATACATTCATTCGGACATTATTCATCTCGTTCATTTCACCACGATGAAAACTAGACGATTTCATTCCTTGCCTTTTTCTCCCTTCTCCTGCTAACTCTTCTTACCAAAACAAAATTTCACATAAAATATGAGGACTGAACAAAGTTATACGAATTGAATGATATGGCAGAATTATACCTAAAACGCTCCCCATCTTTTTCGGTCGATTTTACCCCAAAAAACAAGCAGGGATTTTCCCTCTGTTTTTTTCTTCTCCTCCGTCTCCGTCTCCCATCCCAACCAGCTAGAAACAGACATGTAAAAATGACGATAACGAAGACAAATAAGCTCTTGATGGAAAACGAAGCTCTTTTTCTCCCCCTCAAGAAAAGAAAGCTTTTAAGTATCCAATTTGTTTTTCCAGTTGTAAAAGCCATGTTGTCCAAATCCAAGTAAATACCTGGGCTGTTCCGGGAATTATATGAGTTAGCATTTTTGTTCAACAGAGTTGTTAATGGATTTCTCGGACATTTTTATATTCCTCAGAGGATTTAACGATTTTTATGTATATTTCATACGTGAGCTTATCATTCAATTTGGTCGTTTTCTTGTATTAATTTTGGGTGTGATTTTTTTCTTCTTGTAATTAATTGGTTGACAATTACATAATATTCTATGCCCATATCATTATGAAGTTTCTTTGCCCCATTCTGTATACTGAAGGGAAGCCAAGGCGAGCTCGAACAGCATTCACGTACGAGCAGTTGGTGGCCCTGGAGAATAAATTCAAGACGACGAGATACTTGTCAGTCTGTGAAAGGCTCAATCTCGCACTCTCTTTGTCACTGACGGAGACCCAAGTCAAGATCTGGTTTCAGAACAGACGTACAAAATGGAAAAAGCAGAATCCGGGGATGGATGTCAACAGTCCTCCGGTCCCCACTCCCAATTCCGGCGGTCTTGGCTCCTTCGGCTCAGCAAACTCACCTTACTCCGCAGCCACACATCATCTCCTTTATCCACACATGACTGCGTATTTGGCTGGTGGTAGTGTATCAAGTGGAGGTGCTTTGGGACTCTCCTATCATAATCCAAATGGTGGGCCACCCTCCAACAGTTTCTCCTCCTCGTATTTCTCTCACCTCAGTCACAACTCCTAATGAATGGAGAAAGTGGATTTACACACACAAAAGTGAAACAAGTTCCATCTCGGTACAATTTAACTAGAAAAATGTGCTCCAGTCAGTGCGAATTTTAGAAAAGAGAATGCAATCCTCCAGTACTTCTTAAAGAAAGAGTCAATAATGATGACATTCATAACGCGATTGCGATGGTGGAGGAGCGACTTGATAGTTTTAAGTGCAAAACAAAATTTCATTCTATTTTAGCTCATTTATTACATTACGTACGTACAGCTCAGCTCCATAACGGGAGTTCTCACAGGACAAAATCAACAAAACCGAACTTTTTTTTTCAATATAGTAAGAAGACTTATCATGAATAGCTTTACAGGAACTCAACAAGCTAACCAAAAACAAGTATCTTTGATTGATCATCAATCAATCTCTGAAGTATGAAATGAAATATAATAAATTTTAGTATACTTTTCGTAGTTATTTAAGTTAGTCAATTAAGATTTTGCAGCAAAAACAAAAGATATATATTATGCAAAAACTGATGTTGGTGGCTTCCTCCAGAATCCAACCGCACCAACCAATACCAATTAATTATTATAGTTTGTGTGTGACTGGGACTAAAAAAAATCGTAAAGTACTTGTACGTAACTTACTTAAATCATGGAAAAAGTGTAGAAAAGTGTTTTGTTTAGAGTTTCCTGCTATTTTTATTTTAGACGTGTGACATGTGTATCGCGTTTCGTTCAGTTCATTTTTCTAGGTGTGTGTGCCAAATTTAATCGCAAAATAAAATGCATATTTAAACTAAATATATTATATTGTATCCATTACTATTAATGCATATAATGTACATATGTATAACTTGCGAAAAAATAAAAAAAAAAATCAATATGACTATTTAACTTTTGGATTTTGTTCAAATAGCTTGCAGATTACTTTTATTAAGACGGTTGATGAATAGCTTGGATCACAACCAGAGTTACGAGCACGGTTTTTAAATTACGATCAAATATCGGATAAAATTAGCATAAAAAAATCAAAAATACACATGAATTTCAAAATCATCAGCTTTCATCAAAAAAACTAAATTTAATTTATTAGGCTAGACTTCCCTCCCATATGATTATGACAAAATTTACAAAACTCACTAAACTTCATTTAAAATCATGCCCGACAACAGGTGTATTCATGATTCTATCACTACCACCTCCAACTAAATCACTGCAAAAAATTTCATAAACAATAAATGCATAAACTGAATTCTCCGCGAAGAGTGTTCAGCAGACCGACAAACAACAAAGTTATTATCAGGTGAGACATGAGATGGGGGAAAACTGCTGCGCTGTTATTGTCAACAATGGAATATCTTCCTCGTTAAAATTTCACGCTGGTTTAGATGTTACCCGTTTACTATTCTTCTGTCATTCATGTATATAAATATGATGAAAATGATGATGAACTGCAGATTTGAAAAGAACGGAGAAATTACAAAATGTATTGGATTCTAGACCAATCTGTATTTTGTATTCAGTTTTCTTCCATTGCATTTACCGCCGTCAGCCATGTGACAAGGTTTCATAAAAAAATGGAATTTGGAAAGTAATTAAAAAGCATTGATTCCCTCTCAAGCTAAACTTAATACATGACTTGTATTCCATTTAACCCCTTCACTCAAGGTACATAGAAATTAATATTCACATATATGCCCTTCACTATTACGCAGCCTGTCTGGCTTGCTGACTGCTGCAGTTTGTTGTTATTGTAATGCTTTTGGATTGGATTAGAAATGTGTCATAGGAAGGATTACTTGAGCCAGCCAGCTGGCTAAATGCGGAAGAAGGAAGGAAAGGAAAGTTGTGTCTTGTCCACTGTACTACTCTGTCTGGTCAGATTCAACAATGTAATGTTATTTCCGGATTGGCCACACCCAGCTTAAGCTCTTGCGACAGAATTATGATATTTTTATGTTCATCTTCATACGAAACTGTGCTAGCACAGTGGTAGACGCACCGGATGTTTTCTTAGGGGACATCAACTTCGATCCCTGGCGGAGGTACTGAGATTATAAAAACAGCATTAAATTCGGTTATCTGCCACGGATCAAAGTTAATGTCCCCTAAATCATGCGATGCTTCTGCCACTGAGGTGGCACAGTTTTTTGCAAACTGTTTTTCAAAATGCATTTCCATCGTCGCAGGTTTCCCCCAGGTTGTTAAGCCCAACCGTATTGTTTGCCTCAGTCAGTAAATTACATTCTTAACAGAATAAAATAATAATTACGTAACTTATAGGTGGCCAATTAATCAGGGTTTAATTTTCCACCGATTTTTGATTTTGTGCTTGGTGAAAGTCACTGCATACAAGAAGCATCTCAGATAATATCGCCAGAGACTCGCAACTTCCCGCCTTTGCAAATAATTAATTAATTAATTGTGACAGCAAGTAATAGTTAGATTCATGCAAGACAGTACCCGAACTGTACTACTTGATAAGACATTCATATCCAAGCAATTAAAATCCGCAGACAATGATATGGTGGTCTCCAATTTTCATTAAACAAAATTAGAACAGTTTCTCTTCCTTCCCAGTTGTAGGAGGCGTATCTCCATTATCTCCATTTAAACTAACGAGATACATAAGTAAGTAGTACCTACACTTCTCCGAAATACAAGCATTGTTACAGTAAACTGAAGCTTGACTAATTTCTCAGCTAATTAGAAGTTTCAAGCTGGAAACCTGATAATGGGGATTGCACCAACCAATGAAAGCAAATACAAATTTTTTTTGCATGCATTTTACTTTCCTTCCCCACCTGTGCACGACATGCCTATTTACGAGCAAGCATTAACTCGTATTTAATGCTAAAAATGAAATATTTCAAAAACGATGATTCAAGAGATGTGCTCACTGCTCATTAGCATGATATGATAATGTGTCACCCCGACAAGGTTTTTTCGAGTATTCTATTGATATGATCTAACTCTAGTGGAGGATGGAAAACTGGAGGGACTCCACTCCAACTTCCTAGTTGGGGTCGTCATTGTCATCTTTCAGAACTGATGAAATCTAATTCGTACGAGGAGATATTGCAACATTGTCTGTATTAGTTGGAATTGGAAGTGAAGCCACCTACACGTTGGGAGAAAGGAAAAAAAACCTGCTTGTTCAATGAAATGTAAGGGCTTCCCCTTTATATAACTCTGAATAAGGATCTACATGACTTGACATGATGGAAAATGTGTATTGCATAACAACACGGGAAAAAGATAATTGAGCCATCCAAAGGATCCCCTCCTAGTTTTGTTACACAAGCTGCGAGGTAATTAACTATGAGGATTCTGTGATACGGAAGTCAAATCACGGGGACGGTTTTCATGATGATTGTCGCTTGGTTAATAATGACGCTCATCATTAGGATTCACCTCAAGTCAAGCAATCCCTCTAGGAAGTCTAGAGCTGGGTATGAATGAGCGAGTGAATGACTGAGCCGGGGTTTTTCGAAGAATGAATAAAATGGAAAGTTGATATTCAATAGAAAAGGGAAAGGGATTCTCCCGAGTTTCATGTAGCCCACTGAACCGGATTTCATATGGAGTCCTTATATAACTGTCCCTTTCCTACATTTAATTTACATATACAAACGTATTATTGCGTGAAGTATAAAATAGGCATAATTATAGCTCGGAATGGGTATGACTTGGGTTAGATATGTTATTCAGCTCATCCTCAATCAAAAATGCGTCTCTATGTTGGCTGGTTTCAGCAGTCTGGTAGTGCATTGCTTATGTTGCTCCCAATAAGTTAAGCTCCTTTTCAAACTTTCTAAATCAGTACATTATACACAATTAGCTTGTTTTAACATCTCTTCCTTCGTGGAAGCCGCTCATTAAATGGCGATTCAATCTGCAGGGCACACTGTCAATAAATCAAAGTAACAGGCTTGTAAATTATTTACCTGAATAATCTGAAACAGACACTTGAACAAATGTAGCCCGACGGTTTATACATGTTATATTGAAATTGTTAGGAAATTGTTACAGGAATGAGTTGAGTAATACGAAATAGAATCCCATTATTATTGTCATTATTTTTGTATTATCGGGAAGGAAGAAAAAGATAAAAAAAAAAATCTGGAAAAATAAGAAAAAATAATTCATATTTCACCATTCAACTCCATCTGCTTCATTTCATTTCATTCCAACAGTCAAGCCCCTACTAAATACATATAATATGTATGTGAAAATAAAACGGGGAGCAAAGCCCAACTCTTTAATGAGATGTTTCCCATTATTAGGGAGTGTCAAGAGAACTGTTAAAACGTCTCTGTGTGCACATCCAACCCAACAAAATATTCATAAAAGTGTAGATACACCTCAGCATAATATTACTTTGTAACAAGAAGGAAGTGTTATTTCACTTAATTAAGGAGCGCTCCTCTCCTCTTATACCATGAAAGCGACTCCTCTCATTCCCCACACAACATATTATATTAGAGCTAAGGTATACACATTAGTTAATCTGAACATTTAACTTTCCTCATTTCTTATCTCACTCCCAAAATGATGCTTGTGTTTGCAGAGAAGTTTCGTAATGAAAGGAATACCCGAGAAAAGGCTCAAGTTTAAAATGAGTAAGGTAGTAGTGTTTGAGCTTTACACACTTATTTGCTCCTTTTTGCATGGCCGGGAGTGGGGACGGGGACATGCAGTAGATCTGAAAGGAATTAAAAGCAGGAACGGAAATGAAAGGGAAAGCCCGTGCTTGTTTGACTTTTTCATCGAGCTTTTCATTGTCCTGCTAAAGAGATGATGTTACACTAATTGTAAGTGTTTAGTTTAGTTCATTTCGGGGTATGGGATGCCGGTGCCAGTGGTTGGTGGCAGGGAAGGCGTTGTTATTTGGTGGTTAAAAAAGATGCCATCTAATCTGAACCAGATAATAAGTTGCATAATGTGAACATGTGTGATGATGACTGGCTCGGTCCTTAGCACTCACTATTTTTCCTCTTTTCGCTCTTTTCATGTGCCCCAGCGCAATTTCCCTCTCCCATTCTTTTCATAATGATGATGATGATGATACGGATACTAGATGATGATGATGTTGATGATGGAGTTTTATCAGGTTTTCCTTTCCCTCTCTCAGCAGCAGTCGTAATGTAACGACCACGAGAACAACACCCAGGGATGATGATGATCTTGATAATAGCAAAGTGGAGATAAAATTGCATACCGACCTATTAATAAATGAGTGTCCCTGGAGGACAGTCATAAATTTGTATGTGTATATTATACTCGTATACAGTATCTTATGCCATATGTGAATATCTAACGTAACAAAAAACCTATTCAGTTGGAGTTTTGGATCTTGTTTTGAGACTGGTGTCCTGTGAGCATTATGGCTACCTCTATTACATTTTGTGGGGAGGAATTGTGCCAAGTATTTATTATATGTATACCTATATACGTGGTTGGGGGACGAAAATTATAAAACTATGCCAACAAATGTTTTAGAGAAGGCTAAACGAAGCGAGCTCTTTTTAGTTCGGAGGAAGTTGAAGGGAACAAAGTTGGTAGTTATATAAGGGCAACCGTAATAATAATAATACATTTTAATGACAG